>CM055080.1:0-152893 GCA_029204045.2 Tillandsia leiboldiana | reverse complement strand
TTAAAGAGGAAATAAAAATAATAAAGGGATTAGAAATTTAAAAATAAACAAACAAAAATTAAAATTTTTAAATTTAAATCTCTTATAATTAAAAAATTTAAAAAAAAAAATAATAAGCAAAGGTGAAACAGCTGTCCACCTTGGTGTGGAACAGCTGTTCTACTATATACCGAAATAATCTCGGTATGGGAGAAGAAAACAGCTGCTCCCCAAAACTTAAAATGCTATTTGGGTATAAAGAGAGGAATAACCCACTTATTCCCCCTTTATACCGGTTGCCAAACGAGACCTAAATCTACGCACCAAAGAAAGTAAGAATGATCTAAAGAGAACAAAATCATAATAAAGAAGAATTGAAAGATAACATCGATTTGTTTACATCCCATTCTTAAAGGTTCGATAAAAGTTCACACACACACACTTACACACACAAATTATAATTCTATGTAGTTAATACTAACTTAATTACCAAATCCCTTATATGAGTGAGTGAGGAGAACCAGCTAAATATCTTTGTATAGTTAATAGATAGATAGAGAGTCGATAGACTAGATAAGTCAGTGTCACGCCCCGGAACCCGGGCTCGCCAACAGATCCGCCGTGTACACGGGATTTCCCGAGTACACGAAGCGCTGGTAACCTGCTCCGATATAATATGAACAATAAAGGAGCATAATACAGAGCTGAAATAGAAGAACCACATAGTATCTCATACTGGAACTAAAAATAAACTGTAATATGTACAATAATCTCCCAGCTCACCAAAATAATACAACCAGCCGGCGAAAGCCAGACTAAAAATAAAAGGAGAATATCATAGTCTGAGTGAAGGGTACAACGTCTATCTACAGTTCTCAGTCTCCCAGGAGATCTATCTACTCAGCGATCCCCTTACCTTTATCAGCCGCTGATAGCCTAGCAGCTCCCGCAGACGACTCTGCAAAATAAAGAAGAAGAAAGAAACAGAAAAGAATAATGGGGGTGAGAACTACCAGATAAACCAGTAGCCTCCCCTAGTGGGCAAAACCTCAACTCTGATGCACCCACTAGGATTACTAGAGGCCAGAAAGGAAAAAGTGGTAAAGCTGTAAGCAGAACTGCTGAATAAAGGGGAAACCACCACTAGCATGCCTCTAAATGCAGTGCTAAAAGGAATGACTGTATGTATGCATCAGTATCTAACATGCCTGCCTGAATAAACCCAATCTTATGCCACCAGTAAAACTGGTACTGCCTGCTGCGCCTTGCCTGCCCAAATCGGGTATGCTGGCCAATGCATAACACCGATAGGGAATGAGAGTCTCAAGGACTCAAGCCTGCCTGTAACCACACTCCGGAGTGGCACTCGAGGGGAGCGACCCACACGAGTAAAAGTACCTCAGTAATAAGTATCATAAGTGTCGTAACAGCAGGACTGGATCATGACTATGATCAAAGTGGAAAAGCCATCCACTAAGAAACCCTGATATGATGGCCATAGTACTCAATAAGTGGGAAAAACCATCCACGAAAGAAAAGCCCGATCCCCTGCTGATGCCAAAAATAAACCAGACTCAACCCCATTCTGATGCAAGGATAAACATCCGGCCGACCGCCTACAGTCCGCGGTCACCGCAACACCCCACAAGTTTATAATCTAACATAACCTTGGCTATACTATCCCAAACCCCTGCTCATACTCGAGCGACAAGCAACTGAAAGCAAAAGAGAGCAATAAAACATGTCAAGTCTTAATATGATAGTGTAGCAATAAATAGTGGCCCTACCTGATGTCCGGGCCATGCATGCAACTGTCTTTATTTTAAAAGTTGTAAAATAGTGTCAAAGATTTAAAAAGATTGATTTACTGAATACAAGTCATTTGCATGCGAGATTATAGCCTTTGTCTCAATCACAGTGTCCCAATATAAGTCATCATATCATCTGTGGAATTATATTAAATTTTAGGAGAGTTTGTCCCAGCGGTTCTCATCAATTGTCCTGTTAGTAGTCCTGTTAGTAGTCCTGTTAGTAGTCCTGTTAGTAGTCCCAATAGTTCTCATCAATTTAGTTTGTCCCATTGTTCTCATCAATTGTCATATTAGTTTGTCCCAATTGTTCTCATCAATTGTCATATTAAATTTTAGGGGAGTTCCAGTAATCCCAGTGAGCTTGTCAAAAATGAGGTAAGCAACAACCGCCCACCTCGAACAGCTCAAATTACACCTCAGGTAGTCTCCTGGTTGTCCACAGTCCCCTAGAACTGCTGTCTGCCGAAAACGGTGCCCTACAGCAACACACATTGCACAGGGTGTAACTATAGTATTCATAAAAATACAGCTTTTGCTGTTTTTCAAATAGCACGAAAAGAGAGGAGTTTTTCACCTCTGTATAGTGCTCAGAAAAATCCAGAAAAATTACGGTTGCGTTCCTCGCGAAGAGTAGATCAAAATCGACTCTTTAAACGCCTCGATCTGATGCTCCTACGCCAAGATAAAAATCGGAGAAGTTGACACTGTCCAGAAATTTCCACAGCAAAAAGGGGGGTCAAAGAGACCTCGGGAAACGTGCCAAAAGTACGAAATGGAGCAAAGTGATCAACACGGAAATCGAAGCCTTACCTCTTAGGAACGCGCTGTCGCAAAAATCGTCCAAAAATTCCTCCTGGTTAGCCCACAGGGAATTTTCGACGGAACTGCGACGGGAAATGGGCCGAAAAAGAAAACTGTCGCAGTGCGCCGCGTCGCAGATAACTCACTAACTGTAACTCCAAAAATTCTGAGATTTGGAGGAGAGAGAGAAGAGAGAGAGAGGAAGAAATTTCGTAGAGGGCACTTTCTCTGGTTCTCTCTCTAAAGGCTCGAAAACCGAGGTGGGAAATGAGGAGGGGTGGGGGCTGCTATTTATAATGGGCTGAGGCTCCACACCAGATCCCGGGCAGAACAGCAAACACCGGAATGGACCATCCAGGACGCGCCACGTGTTGACAAAACAGGAAACATCCTTGTGCAATGCCACTCAGAAGACGCCACGTGTCCACGTGGAGCACGGGCCCGGTCCCCGCGCCGGGTCTTCCGGAAAATGTTGGCCAATCCGGGTGCGCCACGTGTCACAGTCCCCGTGGGCTTCTAGAAGCCGGCCAGCCAATCGGGAGCCGCCACGTGGCACGGGGGGGTATTCGGTGCTCCCGGTGCACGCCAGGCCCATGGACCGCGCACCCGAGCCCCCGCCCGCGCCTGCGCCGCCGCCCTCTGCCGCTGTGCCGCCGCTGCGCCGCCGCCCGCCGCCGTGCGCCGCCGCCCGTCGCCGCTCGCCGGTCGCCGCCGGCGGCCGGAACAGTAATTCCGGCCGGCGGTTACTGTTCCGGTGAACAGTACCAAGTGTGTGAAAAAATAAAGCGAATATACTGTTTTGATCGTTTTCGCGCGCTGAGTCCAAATACGACGTCCATTTCGCCAAATTCTCATCCGAAATTTTGCCGAAAGCTCCCGGAAAATTCCATTTGCTCCGATTTTCGCACTGAGTCTATATTAAATGTCCAATTTCGATTCTACAAGCTCTGCTTCACCGAATAAGCTCCCTACAGTCACTGTTTAATGTTGCACAGTTCCTGCGGGAGTCCGGATCATCACATCCTCCCCCACTAAAAGAGTTTCGTCCTCGAAACGAGACTAAACAATAATCCTCAGTCCGATGTCTCGAATAAGTAGGGGTGAGCATCCCTCATCTCCGACTCGAGCTCCCATGTAGCCTCGCGCTCGTCATGATTGCTCCATTGGATCTTCACATAGGGAATGGCCCGACTGCGTAATTCTTTCACCTCTCGATCCAGAACTCGCAGTGGGCGTTCTTCATACCTCAAATCCTCGCTGATCTCAAGCGATGTGAAGTCGATGACGTGCGATGGGTCGAAGATATACTTCCTCAAAGTAGAAACATGAAATACATCATGGACACCAGCAAGCCTTGGAGGAAGTGCGAGTCGGTAGGCAACTGGCCCGATACGCCCCAATACCTCAAAGGGTCCAATATATCGGGGGCTAAGTTTCCCACGAATGCCGAACCTCCTGATTCCTTTGGACGGCGAGACTTTCAGGAATACATGATCTCCAACCTGAAATTCTAAGTCTCGTCGCCGAACATCGGCATAGCTCCTCTGTCGGCTTTGGGCGGTCTGAAGATGCTTTCGAATCACCCGGACCTTCTCTTCTGCCTCTATCAAGACATCTGGTCCCAAGGTCCGCCTCTCGCCTACGTCGCTCCAATAAAGTGGTGATCGACACTTGCGTCCATACAATGCTTCAAACGGAGCCATCTGAATGCTCGCTTGAAAGCTATTGTTGTACGCGAATTCAGCCAAAGATAAATGCCGAATCCACCCTCCGCCGAAATCCAGGACGCAAGCCCTCAACATGTCCTCCAGGATTTGTATCGTCCGCTCCGATTGCCCATCAGTCTGCGGATGAAAAGCTGTACTGAACCTGAGTTCAGTCCCCAAGGCTGTTTGCAAACTCTTCCAGAAATGTGAAACAAACCTCGGGTCTCTATCTGATACTATGGAGGCTGGTACTCCATGTAATCTTACTATCTCATCTAGATATAACTGGGCTAGTCGCTCGAGTGGCCACGTAGTCTGCATGGGCAGAAAGTGCGCCGACTTGGTAAGTCGATCTACAACTACCCAGATAGCATCAGCTCCTCCCTGTGCCCTAGGTAGTCCGACCACGAAATCCATCGTAATGTGGTCCCATTTCCACTCGGGAATTGGGAGACTTTGTAACTTGCCAGCTGGCACTCGATGCTCAGCTTTCACCTGCTGACAAGTTAAACACTGAGCCACAAATCTCCCAATATCCCTCTTCATGCCTTTCCACCAGAAGTGTGCCTTGAGGTCTTTATACATCTTAGTCCCACCAGGATGTAGGGTATAAGGTGTATAATGGGCCTCTCGTAATATCTGTTCTCTAATCTCCACATCTATTGGCACACATGCTCGGTTCCTGTACCTCAGTACTCCCGAGGCATCTACCGTAAAGTCCCCAGACTGATCACTCGGAATATGATCTCTAATCCTGGCCAAGTGGGGGTCCTCACTCTGTTTCTCTTTGATCCTGTCCAGCAGAGTGGGCTGCACGACTAAAGATGTCAGTCTAGCATAGACCCTAGGGGACACAACCTCTATGTCGAGCCGTCTCATCTCCTCTAATAGCGGCGCCTGGTCTGTGATTAACATAGACAAACTTTGCACCGCTCTCCTACTCAAGGCGTCAGCGACCACATTAGCCTTGCCTGGGTGGTAGAGAATATCTACATCATAATCCTTTAATAGCTCTAACCACCTACGTTGCCTCAAATTCAGCTCCTTTTGCGTGAACAGGTACTTTAGGCTCTTGTGGTCGGTGTAGATTTCACAATGTTCCCCATACAGATAATGGCGCCAGAGCTTTAGTGCAAACACTACAGCTGCAAGCTCCAAGTCATGGGTAGGGTAATTTTTCTCATATTCTTTGAGTTGTCTAGATGCATAAGCAATTACCCTCCCTTCCTGCATCAACACACAACCAAGTCCGCTGTGTGATGCATCACTGTAGATCACATATCCTTTTCCCATAACAGGGAGGGAAAGGATAGGGGCGGTCATCAGTCTATTCTTCAGCTCCTCAAAGCTCTTTTGACAGTCCTCACTCCAGATAAACTTCACTCCCTTACGCGTCAAGCGAGTGAGGGGTGTGGAGAGCTTCGCAAAGCCTTCCACAAACCGACGGTAATACCCAGCTAAACCCATAAAGCTACGTACCTCAGAAACCGTCGTCGGTCGGGGCCAATCACGGACTGCCTCAATCTTCGCTGGGTCCACTGCCACACCTGCAGCGGAAATTACATGGCCCAAGAAGACTACCTCCCGAAGCCAAAATTCGCACTTTACCAGCTTGGCAAACAACTTCTTCTCTCGTAGAAGTTGCAGCACAATCCTCAAGTGCTCCTCATGCTCCGCATCACTTCGGGAGTAGACCAAGATATCATCAATGAACACTACCACGAACCGGTCTAGGTAAGGTCGGAAGATCCGGTTCATTAAATCCATGAATGCGGCAGGGGCATTAGTTAGCCCAAAAGGCATAACTGTGAATTCATAATGCCCATACCGTGATCTAAATGCCGTTTTCGGAATATCCTCGGCCTTTACTTTCAACTGGTGGTAACCGGATTGTAGATCTATCTTAGAGAAGACACAAGACCCTTGCAGCTGATCAAAAAGATCATCGATGCGCGGCAAAGGGTACTTGTTCTTGATGGTCACTTTATTTAATTCCCTATAGTCCACACACAATCGAAGTGACCCATCCCTCTTTTTCACGAATAGCACCGGCGCTCCCCAAGGCGACACACTCGGCCTAATAAAGCCCTTATCCATTAAATCCTGAAGTTGCGCCTTAAGCTCTCGCAACTCAGCCGGTGCCATCCGGTAAGGAGCCTTAGAGATTGGCGCAGTTCCTGGGACTACGTCAATCACGAACTCAATTTCCCTATCGGGTGGCATGCTAGTCAGCTCAGGGGGAAAAACATCCGGGAACTCGCGGGCAATAGGGATATCCCCGAGTCCCGGCGCCGCCGTAGGCCCTTCAACAACACTAGCCAAAAAGGCTACACATCCTCGATGGATCATCTGCCTCGCTCGGGAAGTCGAAACCATAGAGGCAAAGAAAGCACTCTGACATCCCCGGTATACCAACATTTCCTGGTCTGGCTCTCTAAAAGTGACGGTCCTTGCGGCGCAATCAATGGTCGCAAAATACCGAGCCAGCCAGTCCATCCCGAGGACCACATCGAAGTCCTTTAATTGTCTCAGGACCAACAGGTCTGCTGGCATAATCCAGGACTCGATTTGCATCGGGCAGGACCAACAACACTCCTCCACGTGCAAAGTGTGATCGGGAATCTGAACCTCTCGTGCACGTGGTAGAAGTCCTACCTTTAACCCATGTAATGATGCAAATGACCTACTGATAAAAGAATGCGATGCTCCAGTATCAAATAATGTACGAGTCCTAATGCCAGAAAGTAGGGTGATACCTGCCACCATGTGATCTGCGGCTGAAGAGTCCTCTACCTGCGCCGCATACACCCGCCCACTTTGAGCTGGAGGGCGGTACTCCGTGGGATGGGAAGAAGATGGCCTGCCTGCTGGAGCATATGGCCGCTGAGCCGTCGACCGCTGTTGAGATGAAGATGGAGCAGATGCTGAAGAAGGAGCCGTCGATGGCGCAAAAGGGCAAGTAGCTCGGACGTGGCCAGACTGTCCACATCTATAGCAGCGACCCCACCGCTGGTCGCAGGTGTTGGAAAAGTGCTGACCTCCACAGAAAATACAATTGCTGGGGGCCCGTGGTTGTCGTGACTGCTGTTGTTGCTGAGGCTGTCGCTGCGACCCACGCTGCGACGGCTGGGATCTCTGCTGCTGCTGCTGCCGCTGCTGGGGCCTCTGGGGTCCACCAGGCCCTCGCCGCTCCGACCGTCCTTGGCCGGAAAACTGAGGCGGTGGCGGTCGGGGCGGCCTCCAGGAACTGGCCTGTCTCCCGTCGTCCTGCGCTGGTCGCTTTCTGTCTGCGCCTTGAGCGACCAGGCCCCCACGTCTGGCGACGACGTGGTCTCCTCTCTCAACCCACTGGGCATGCTCCGCTGCCTCCTCCAAGGTTTGTAGTCTCTGGGCATGCACCAGAGTATAGATCTCTGGGCGCAGGCCCGACTCAAAGAGCTCCACCTGGTGCGGTCCGTCCCTGGCGACGTAAGGTACGCAGTTGAGTAACCGCGTGAACTCCTGAAAGTAGTCCAATGCTGTCCGGTCGCCTTGCTGAAGATTCTTCAGGTCATCTTCCAGCTTTTTCTTCATACTCGTGGAAAAGTATGTATCCAGAATCATCCTTTTGAACTCTGACCAGGGTAGCTGTCGAGTGATCTGGAACTCCAGAGGCTCCACCCGACGCCACCATGCATCAGCGTCCCCGTCTAAGCAGTGTACAGCCATATGTACCCTGTACTTCTGGTCAATGAAGAAGTCCCGAAATAACTTCTCCATTGACGAAAGCCAAGTCCCGATCTCCCACGGCTGGGTATTCCGCCCTGAAAACCTGGGCGGTCCCCGTTTACAGAATTGAGTAAGTTTGTCAGCAATCTCCTGCTCTTCCGCAGGAGTCAAAGGCCGGATTGCTCCCTGAGCAACAGGGGATGCCGCGGTCACCGGTCCAACTGGGGAAGCCACAGCAGGGGAGGGTGGTACGGGAGAACTCTCAGGGGGTGCAACAACAGGCTGCGCCCTCTGTTCTAACATCTGCGTCAGCCGACCCATAGCCTCCTCCTGACGCTGCATGGCCTCTGCCATCTGGGCCATCTGAGCCTGAAGCTCCTGCACCTCACTCTGCTGGCCCTGCTCGGACTCCTCCGGCTCGGGCTCAGGGGATTCAGGCTGAGAACGCGTCAACATTCTACGTCGCGGAGGCATCCTATCACAAGAAACCACACTCAGTATCATATCCCCACACGACCCAATCTAGCGAAAGTCAAAGACATCCCCATATTTCTGTGACTTTATGTTGTCTGCAGCCAACATAACGGTTCACCAGAAATTAGGCATGTCGATCTCTCTTCTCTCACTGGAAGAGTCAAACAATAAATCAACGACTTTCGCAAATATCACGTCTCTCGTACCCTATCATCCTAGGGTCTGCCAAAAGCCTAGGGTTTTCTAAGTCCCAACTGACCTATCCCTAAGCTCTGATACCAACTTAATCTGTCACGCCCCGGAACCCGGGCTTGCCAACAGATCCGCCGTGTACACGGGATTTCCCGAGTACACGAAGCGCTGGTAACCTGCTCCGATATAATATGAACAATAAAGGAGAATAATACAGAGCTGAAATAGAAGAACCACATAGTATCTCAGACTGGAACTAAAAATAAACTGTAATATGTACAATAATCTCCCAGCTCACCAAAATAATACAACCAGCCGGCGAAAGCCAGACTAAAAATAAAAGGAGAATATCATAGTCTGAGTGAAGGGTACAACGTCTATCTACAGTTCTCAGTCTCCCAGGAGATCTATCTACTCAGCGATCCCCTTACCTTTATCAGCCGCTGATAGCCTAGCAGCTCCCGCAGACGACTCTGCAAAATAAAGAAGAAGAAAGAAACAGAAAAGAATAATGGGGGTGAGAACTACCAGATAAACCAGTAGCCTCCCCTAGTGGGCAAAACCTCAACTCTGATGCACCCACTAGGATTACTAGAGGCCAGAAAGGAAAAAGTGGTAAAGCTGTAAGCAGAACTGCTGAATAAAGGGGAAACCACCACTAGCATGCCTCTAAATGCAGTGCTAAAAGGAATGACTGTATGTATGCATCAGTATCTAACATGCCTGCCTGAATAAACCCAATCTTATGCCACCAGTAAAACTGGTACTGCCTGCTGCGCCTTGCCTGCCCAAATCGGGTATGCTGGCCAATGCATAACACCGATAGGGAATGAGAGTCTCAAGGACTCAAGCCTGCCTGTAACACACTCCGGAGTGGCACTCGAGGGGAGCGACCCACACGAGTAAAAGTACCTCAGTAATAAGTATCATAAGTGTCGTAAACAGCAGGACTGGATCATGACTATGATCAAAGTGGGAAAAGCCATCCACTAAGAAACCCTGATATGATGCCATAGTACTCAATAAGTGGGAAAAACCATCCACGAAAGAAAAGCCCGATCCCCTGCTGATGCCAAAAATAAACCAGACTCAACCCCATTCTGATGCAAGGATAAACATCCGGCCGACCGCCTACAGTCCGCGGTCACCGCAACACCCCACAAGTTTATAATCTAACATAACCTTGGCTATACTATCCCAAACCCCTGCTCATACTCGAGCGACAAGCAACTGAAAGCAAAAGAGAGCAATAAAACATGTCAAGTCTTAATATGATAGTGTAGCAATAAATAGTGGCCCTACCTGATGTCCGGGCATGCATGCAACTGTCTTTATTTTAAAAGTTGTAAAATAGTGTCAAAGATTTAAAAAGATTGATTTACTGAATACAAGTCATTTGCATGCGAGATTATAGCCTTTGTCTCAATCACAGTGTCCCAATATAAGTCATCATATCATCTGTGGAATTATATTAAATTTTAGGAGAGTTTGTCCCAGCGGTTCTCATCAATTGTCCTGTTAGTAGTCCTGTTAGTAGTCCTGTTAGTAGTCCTGTTAGTAGTCCCAATAGTTCTCATCAATTTAGTTTGTCCCAATTGTTCTCATCAATTGTCATATTAGTTTGTCCCAATTGTTCTCATCAATTGTCATATTAAATTTTAGGGGAGTTCCAGTAATCCCAGTGAGCTTGTCAAAAATGAGGTAAGCAACAACCGCCCACCTCGAACAGCTCAAATTACACCTCAGGTAGTCTCCTGGTTGTCCACAGTCCCCTAGAACTGCTGTCTGCCGAAAACGGTGCCCTACAGCAACACACATTGCACAGGGTGTAACTATAGTATTCATAAAAATACAGCTTTTGCTGTTTTTCAAATAGCACGAAAAGAGAGGAGTTTTTCACCTCTGTATAGTGCTCAGAAAAATCCAGAAAAATTACGGTTGCGTTCCTCGCGAAGAGTAGATCAAAATCGACTCTTTAAACGCCTCGATCTGATGCTCCTACGCCAAGATAAAAATCGGAGAAGTTGACACTGTCCAGAAATTTCCACAGCAAAAAGGGGGGTCAAAGAGACCTCGGGAAACGTGCCAAAAGTACGAAATGGAGCAAAGTGATCAACACGGAAATCGAAGCCTTACCTCTTAGGAACGCGCTGTCGCAAAAATCGTCCAAAAATTCCTCCTGGTTAGCCCACAGGGAATTTTCGACGGAACTGCGACGGGAAATGGGCCGAAAAAGAAAACTGTCGCAGTGCGCCGCGTCGCAGATAACTCACTAACTGTAACTCCAAAAATTCTGAGATTTGGAGGAGAGAGAGAAGAGAGAGAGAGGAAGAAATTTCGTAGAGGGCACTTTCTCTGGTTCTCTCTCTAAAGGCTCGAAAACCGAGGTGGGAAATGAGGAGGGGTGGGGGCTGCTATTTATAATGGGCTGAGGCTCCACACCAGATCCCGGGCAGAACAGCAAACACCGGAATGGACCATCCAGGACGCGCCACGTGTTGACAAAACAGGAAACATCCTTGTGCAATGCCACTCAGAAGACGCCACGTGTCCACGTGGAGCACGGGCCCGGTCCCCGCGCCGGGTCTTCCGGAAAATGTTGGCCAATCCGGGTGCGCCACGTGTCACAGTCCCCGTGGGCTTCTAGAAGCCGGCCAGCCAATCGGGAGCCGCCACGTGGCACGGGGGGGTATTCGGTGCTCCCGGTGCACGCCAGGCCCATGGACCGCGCACCCGAGCCCCCGCCCGCGCCTGCGCCGCCGCCCTCTGCCGCTGTGCCGCCGCTGCGCCGCCGCCCGCCGCCGTGCGCCGCCGCCCGTCGCCGCTCGCCGGTCGCCGCCGGCGGCCGGAACAGTAATTCCGGCCGGCGGTTACTGTTCCGGTGAACAGTACCAAGTGTGTGAAAAAATAAAGCGAATATACTGTTTTGATCGTTTTCGCGCGCTGAGTCCAAATACGACGTCCATTTCGCCAAATTCTCATCCGAAATTTTGCCGAAAGCTCCCGGAAAATTCCATTTGCTCCGATTTTCGCACTGAGTCTATATTAAATGTCCAATTTCGATTCTACAAGCTCTGCTTCACCGAATAAGCTCCCTACAGTCACTGTTTAATGTTGCACAGTTCCTGCGGGAGTCCGGATCATCACAGTCAGGCTACTATTTATCGATAGCACCAAAAACTTAATGCTATCAAATTTTCTATCGTTAGCTCTATCTCTTTGATCATTTTCATCTCTTAGATCATATAATTTTATCAACCACCACTAAATATTAGGAGACCATTTTCATTATAACTGCACATATTTATAACCCTATATTAATCTCCATGTTTTATAACCCTATATTAATTTTTTTGATCATTTTTATCTCTTAGATCATACCACTCCATCAACCATCACTAAATATTAGGAGATCATTTTCATTATAACTCCAGATATCTATAACCCTATATTAATCCCCATGTTTTTTAACCATGTGGCAACCTCACCTCCACTATTGGGTGGGTGCGGGCTCCACCTTCGATAACGCTTCCTTGGAACGACTTACCTTCCTCTCCCTAATGTCATCCTCCGACTGTTACTCTCCTATCCGATTGTTACTCTCAACAATGTCCATCCTCTTACTTTCTCATCTTCCGACTGTTACTCTCCCTAATATTTTGTCGTTACTTCTCCCTTACCGCAACTCCTCCATCGATCCTTGCTTTTTTTAGTGCTTGATTCACGAGTGCATAGATATGACTGCCCGATTTATTGTCGATCGCAATGGTGACTGCCTGATCTATTGTTTTATTCGATACGATCCAAGCCGAGGGCACCGACACCGTCCACTCCTCTCCTTCCGCCGCACCACTATCAATGATCACCTCTCCGCACTTTAGTTTTAATATAATAGCTAAAAACCTAATAACACTAATAACTTAATACTATGATACCATAATAACCTATTATACATCAGAATATTAGAACAATCAATCACTGCCACCTTAAATTTTTTTTTTTTTAAAAAAAACATCATCCTATGTTTTCATGCAAGAAATCATAACATCTCCCCATTTTTCTTCGCCAAGGATCAATTCCTGCCTCTGCTTTGAATCAGCTCCTATTGTTTCGTAGAGCTCTATGATCATCTGCATTAGTTGTTTTGTCTTTTCAATTCAAACACATCTAAAAATCACTCATAAAATAAAAATTCTCTGAAAAGCCACATAATATATCATGTTAATATCTTTTCTATGCACCTTTTGATTTTTCCTTTTTTTTGATAATTTAAAGATAAGATAATTTTTCTATGTGAGTCATATTCGCTATGTTTTCAAAGATTTGCGGTACTAGACATTCAACAATCCAAAAAGATTTGAAGTTTCTGCTGCCACGACAAATAAAAATTTAAATTTTAACACCTATTTTGTTGCAAATAATTTGCTATTAGCAAAACACAACAAACTATATTTTATTGGGATCATTTTGACAGTGAGATTATCAAATCTACCACTCATCACTACTGCTTCAATCGAGTTTCATAGGCTCCTAGATATTGTGTGATATATAAATAAATAAATAAATAAATAAGGAGGGGTTTAGTTTGAGGGGAGGGAGGAGTATACAAGAAAAAGTCTTCATTTTCAAGTTAATTTTTTAAACAAATTTTTGTATATTTTTGTTCGAAATCTACTCACTGTTGTAGTTAAATTTAGTTACTTATTAAATGAATCAGATAATATGTTATCTTTCTCTCTAATATATATATTGAGATTGTGGATGCATTTTATTTGCTTGCGTGATCAGATTCACATGCCTAATTTTGATGATAGAATGCTAAAGTCTATGACAAAAAAAATATAGAAAAAACGATTGTAATCTCTACACCTCCTTTCATTCAACAATTATAATTTTCACTAACCTATTTTTTCGTGTTTAGTAAATATAAAACAGTGATATAAGTTACAAAGAAAATTCATCCTAATTGTTTATCTTGTTTGATTTGATCCAAAATTACTGAATTCTTTCTTTCGGCCTAATTTCTATCGCACGGGTTTTTTAAATCGAATGATTTTGTTGTAACAGTGAGTCAAATATGCCAATTTTTTTTCTCTTTTTTCTCATTCTTTTTGAGAATGTTTGTGGGCAGTTCATTTCGGATCCTAATTTTGTCATATCTTAATTCAAATTAAGAATTTCTAATCACTGATTGAGAAGTTTGATCAAATATATAAAATAAAAGAAAAAAAAATCTAATACTATTTAGAGGACTCTATGTTTGAACTAAACTGACGAATTATAACCGAATCACTCATTTTGTCAACAACACTAATTATCAAATTGGAATTATTATGGTCGAATTGCAATCACACCAATCCAAAAAAACAGTTTAATTAAAACTTAAAATTAAATCTAAAATGTCAAATTCCTAATTTAGGACCGGTCTAGTCAAACCGCTCCTACCTAACCAAACCGGTTGAACCGGTTCACAAAAAAAAAACCGTTTTCTATCTCGCGCCGAGCCCTTCTCGCGTGCGATCGAGTTCCCCGACAAAAGGAAAACCCTACCCACGATCTCTACCGTCCGATCAATCCATCTCAGCCGTACGTTAGCCGAGCATATCACGCTGTTATTTTCTCCCCATTGTGCCCCTTTGCTCTCCCTCTCCTCCCTCAGATATTTTCTTCGAGGGGGCGGCGCCTACGTCCCCTATCTCTTCTCGTCTCCTCCTCCCCCACGATCCCCACATTTTCCCCTGCTACGTCTTCTACAGTGGAAGCATCGTCCATGGATTCGGACGTGGGGAAGCTATTCATCGGGGGGATCTCGTGGGAGACGACGGAGGAGAAGCTCAAGGAGTACTTCGGCAATTATGGGGAGGTGTCGCAAACGGTGATTATGCGGGATAAGGTCTCCGGGAGGCCCCGAGGGTTCGGATTCGTCGTCTTCGCCGATCCCTCCATCATCGATCGGGTGCTCCAGGATAAGCACGCCATCGATGGGCGCACGGTTTTGCTCTTATCCCCTTTTCGTCATCTGATTCGGCTTATGTTGTTGTTTTAGGTCTTCTTTTTTTTTGGGTGTTATTGTTAGTTGTTTTGTTTGTAGTTTTTGTAGATTGCGAGATCTAATTTGTTGTGAAATTTGGGGTTAGTATCGGTGAAGCCCTAGAAATTGGTGTGGTTGATGTGTTATTGATGCTAAAGGGTAGTTTAGTTAGCTAGTTTTTTTGATCTTTGTCATATATTTGCTGCTGCTGCTTACGAATTGCGATGTGGTCTTTGTATTTTTATTGTGTATTCTGTTCTATGCTCCGGGTGATAAAATCAATAAGATAAGATTTTGGATGCATTCTTGGTGACGATAAATTACTCCTTGAACTGGTAGAAAGATCAAACTCCTCCTGCTATGCCTTTTTCTCCACAGAGAAAATCTTTGCTATGTTTTTTGCCTATTAAATTGTACTTGAGTTATATATTTTTAATAAATTTCCTGCATTTTTACTTGTACTTGCATTTCCCGAATGCCCAATTTACTTCGTTATTTCATAGCCCCATTCTGTTTGTGTTTTTTTCTTTTAAAGTTACTACTTTCTTCATTTCTTAACAATTTTTTGCTATCAGGTGGAAGCTAAAAGAGCGCTTTCTCGAGAGGAACAGCAAACATCTGTGAGATCTGCACCTAGTGGTGGTCGTTCAGCTGCAGGAGCGGGTGCGAATATCCGGACCAAGAAGATATTTGTTGGAGGCCTTCCTCCAACTCTTACCGAAGATGGATTCCGTCAGTATTTTCAAGCATATGGAAACGTGACCGATGTCGTTGTCATGTACGATCAGCAAACACAGCGTCCTCGCGGTTTTGGATTCATCTCGTTTGATACAGAGGATGCTGTTGATCGCGTCCTTCATAAAACTTTCCATGAACTTAATGGTAAATTGGTAGAGGTAAAGCGTGCTCTTCCTAAAGATGCGAATCCTAGCAGTGGTGGTGGCCGTTCGCAATCATATGGTGGGTCTGGGCAAAGTGCTGGTTCATATGACAATAGAATGGAGGCCAATAGGTATATGCAGCAGCAGCAAGCTGGTGGCGGCTATTCTGCGTATGGTTCGGCAGCATATGGTGCGCCGAGCTATGGGTATGGAGGAGCGAGCAATGTTCCATATGGAGGGTATGGTGTTGGTGGCTATGGAAGTGCTTCTGCTGCTGGGTATGGTGGACCTGCTGGGGCTTATGGGAATCCCAATGCAGCTGGTGGTTATGTCAGCGGCCCTGCAGGAGCTGCTCCCAGAAGCCCTTGGACCAATCAAACTCCGGCTGGATATGGCTCCTCAGGTTACGGAGGGAGTACGGCTTATGGAGCAGCTTCTTCATGGGGCACTTCTGCTGGTGGTGCTGGTGGTGCTGCACCGACCAGCCAATCGCCAAACAGTGCTTATGGAAATCAAGGATATGGTGGGTATGGTGGATATGGTGGGGCAGACGGAGCTTATGCTAATCAAGGTGGTGGTTATGGGGCTGTTGGTGGCCGTGGTGGTGGGCCCACAAATAATGCGGCTAGTGGGCCAGGCGTACAAGGTGCTGGTTATATGGGTGGTGGGTATGGTGATGCCAATGGGAGCTCGGGTTATGCGAATTCTTGGAGATCTGATCCTTCACAGGTTGCGGCTTATGGATCGGGTCAGGTTAATGGGCCTGCTGGTGGGCCGGCTAATTATGGCGGGGGTTATGGAGGCAGTCAAGGCCGGCAGCCTCAGCAGCAGTAACTATTGAGAGGATTGACTCTTTCAAATGGAAGCAGATTTTTCGGCCTGGTTGGAATGCTTGAACCCCAATAGTAGTGTAGCTGCAGTTCTCTATTATGTTAAGTATAAAATAAGTAGCTGTTTGAGGATCAGTAGTTATCGCATAGTTCTATATGCCTTTTAGCGTTCGTTTGCTTATTAAGTTTGGTATGTTTTTAGGGTTTGTTTCATTGCTCTTGCTTACTTGTTTTAATTTAGAGTACCTTATGTTAACTACTCCTTATGTCGTATTGAACTTCTATGTTTTTGTGCTATGGTTAAGTACAATGTTTGTGGTACTGAAAGTAATTGGTGAAGCTAAGCATTGTGTAGGTGTATTGAGAATGTGGTTGATTCTTAGCACTGCAAAGAACTACATTTCTATGTTTCAGTTTTTCGTACATGGTACTGACTACCGAGTAAGATTTACAATCTTACTGTAGCAGACAAATTAATGTGCTGATGGTGGTAGTTTCATTGAAGTAGAGCAAGCATGATTTTGTTCTTGTCATCTAGTACGAAGATATGATTTTGCTGTAGCTGACTCTAATTGTACGCTGACGGTGATGCACTTCTTTGAACTAGCAGCAATTTCATTCTTGTAGGAAAGTAAATGCATAGAGAGCCTATTTGGCTAACTATTTTTGCTAAGCAACGGGTAAAGGTAGTGGGAATATTCTCGATGCTTAGCGCTTCTATCATGGTTTTAAGCTTATGATGTTACTTCTGCGGACGTTTATCATTGAAAACTAGCCATGAGTCGAACTGTTGAGAGTGAATTTGATAATTAACAATGATTACTGGTATTTCAGTTCAATTTTACACCTATGGTAAAGAGAGTGATGCATGATCCTGCTGTAGCTGGCTTATATCACAGTGGTGGTAGACTTCATCAAAGTAGCATATATTGGTTCTCTAAAAGAGTGTAGAGACACAGTAACTGTTTATCAGCATTATTTGGTTGCAAGTTAGAAGAAGCAGTGCATGTATAAGGAGTAAGATGTATGATCTTACTGTTGCTGCCGTAGCATCTATTTCTTGTAAGATAGGAGTAGAGATGTAAGAGCGTATTGGTAAATTCTTTGAAGGATCAAGTAATCTATCGGCTAGGGTACCGTAGTAGTAGTTGAGATATTTGTCAGTGGAGTAACTTTTCCTCCCTTGTATCCATATTTTGTACAGGGCATGCTGCTCTTTCCTGTCCCAGTTTGGCTATTACTGGAGCTTTTACAGGGTGAGTTATCTGCTGGGCACAGTCAAGAGGCCAGTCTTTGAAGCACTGATGGTCTCATTCATGTTCGTGTTATTGGTTTCAGTCATGAAGTGCCATGAACTTCCATGTGATGACCTGCGGGTACGTAAAACATTTGACCTGTTAACCGAAGTACTTAATGCTCAGTATACGTTTACATTGAATCAATGAAATTTTAATCAAAAAATTGGCTTTAATGGATTTTCAAAGATGGTGGGTGATCGGATTTAGCAGTGATATCTATTAGCCGAACATTTATAGGGCTCTCTTAGATTTTTGAACTTTGAACAAGTTATCTGGTGACAACTTGTGTGGTGTGAGGATCTTCTTTTGTGATTGCAACAACATAGGAGGTTGATTTATCCCATGGCAAGATTCTCTTTGAGTAGGGTTTTTTAAGGATAATGTATTCTGCCTACTAGGTGCTTTATCATGTTCCGAGAAATTAGTCTAGTGGTTCTATAAACTATTATAGATATCTTTTCATATTCTTCATTAACTGATTACTAAATGCCTCTTAGTAATCGAAATTGACATGCTGAACATGATGATCATTCATCTAAGCAGGTTCTTAATATATCATGAGGTCCTGCATTAAACTTCAAGCCAAACTTTTATCATCAGATTCGCCAATAAATATGAGTCTGACTCCATTAGAAAGCATTCTTTTGTAATTAAGGCAGGAAAGATTAAGGAGCATTTCATGTCTTTCCCTGCATATATACTGAATAGTACGGGTACACGCTCAGCTTCCATAGTTACAAGATCGTCTAGGTGTAAGTGTGTTGACTTATCTCTAGGAACAATCTTTTCACAATACTAACTCTATGCTTTGGAGATGCCTTGTATTTTCTTGCAGTTCACTCCTGGGGTGGGGAGTTACTAGCCTATTCTGAACCTACAAAGAGTAGTCCGATTCCGCGCCCGAAAGACAACTGAGTTTCACCGGTTTTTGCATTTTTGGCCTGGAGTGCTTTAATGGAGCTTACATTACATGTTGTGGAGTTTCGGAAGGCCTTTCTCAATATACTTAGCCACATATCCTTTGTTCTTTTTATCTAAAGCAGAACACTTTGTACCAAAAAAATATATAATTTAGCTTTGCCCAAGAGTTTCCTATCCGTTGAAAGTTCCCTATTTCATGCGATATCTTGAATATATGCTGACCATCTATCGATACAATTGCACGGATTACTGCTTAGCTTATCTTTCTACGGATCAATGTCTTGGTAGACATTCGGGTACCTTGTTCATCATATAATATCTAGTATTATCCTTCTGGGTACAAGCAACTTAGCTGGAAGTGAAAAGGTATAATTTTAGTAACTTGGTTTTTTTCTTTTTTTTTTTTTTTTTGTTCTTTGGGAGAAGTGGGTTGTTTTCAAAGGCTACGGTTGGGAACGGGGATAAGGTGGGGATAATCCCTTTATCCCCGTTTTTAAACTCAAACGTAATTTAAGATGTGGGAATTACTAAACCCACCCTTAGCGGGTTATTCTGGAATAACCCGCTACGGGGTGAGTTTAGCTATTCTCACCTTCAAAATAACAGATAAATATTTAATATTTAATATTAATATTAAATATATTTTAAATTAATATTAAATATTAATATAATATTTAATATTTAATATTAATATTTAATATTAATATTATAATTTAATATTTAATTATAAATATTATTTGAATTTTTTAATATTTATCTAAATTAAATATAAGGTTGAGTAATATCATAAATTTATTTAATTTTAAATTATATTATAAAGGACAAAATAGAAAATAAAAATATTTATCTCCTCAATTTTTTTTTTTTTTCTATACCCAACCAAATATAATTTTCTCTTATTCTTTTTATTCCTATATAATTTATTAAATATAATTTTTTTTAAATTTGGTATAACTCTTCAATCTAATTAAATAAAAATTTATATTAATTTCTGTTAATATCATAATTTATATTTATTTCTGGTATAACTAAATTTTTTTTATTCTCGAACCAAACGCAGCCCAAGTTGTCCGGAAGTGGAATAATCTTTTTATTGGTTTTGAAATTTTATTTTATCAAAGTGAGAAAGCAAGTTACTATTTTATGCGAGTATCTGAAGTATATATAATTTAGGGGCAATTTCCTACGTACCCCTAAAAATTTTTCTGTTTTCAGATTTACCCCTCTTAGAAAGCTAATATTAAAACTATCCTTCTTACGTTCCAACTTTTTTCCAAAATACCCCTGAAGTTAAACTCTATTATTGTACCGTTTGGAACTGCCGTTATCTGTGTGTAATTATTATTTTGCCCTTTCAAATATACCCTAAATTCTAAAATCCTAAACCCCTAAAACCCTAAACCTTAAATCCTAAACCTTAAAACTCTAAAATCCTAAAAAATTCTAAACCCTAAAACTCTAAACCCTAAACCTTAGAATCCTAAAAAACCTTAAATCCTAAACCCTAAAACCCTAAATCCTAAACCCTAAAACTCTAAAAAATTCTAAATCCTAAACCCTAAATTCTAAATCCGGACAAAATAGGTATATCTCATAGTTTTCAACTCCAATTATTATTTAACTCTAGTTTAATCCTAGTTAACTTAACAAAGGAAAACGGTAGGGGTATTTTTAATAACGGTGGAACGTATAAAGGGTATATTGGAAAGAAAAAAAAAAAGAATAAATCAGATATTTTTTCATATTTCAGGGGTACACAGGCAATTATCTCTATAATTTATGTGCATTGCAACATATAAACGCTTTTTAAATTCCCGAAATTTTATTACTGTGACCCTAGTCCATATTTACGAAGTATTATTTTGATTGTCCATTTATTTATATCCTACTTCTCGCTTAAATCTGTGCCGTCCGATCTTTTGAAGTGGGGAACGGACTGGTCGGCGAGCAATGCACCGGGTGCAGGGAAAGAGTTTTTGTTGCATCCAAAGTGGAACTAATTCTCCTTCTTTAGAAAAAATATTCCGAATCTAACATTCTTTTTCAACAAATTTCTAATTAAGCCTCATTTGAATAAATTTTTTTTAAAAAAATAATTTAATATTATTAATATGAGTTTATATATTAATTAAGAAAAAAAAATTATTATTTTTTCTCTCCTTCTCTATTTTTCAAGACACACTATATTTACTGTATAGTTATATCACTTTTATTTTTTATATAATGTATAGTCATATTATTTTAATATCATATTAATTTTTTAGTTATATCAATTTCTACGTTAAGTAGTCATGTCGAATAATTAATTATGTAAGTATATATAGTCGTATTATTTTTATTTATATTTATATTATATTTATTTTCAGTAATGTCAAATTTTATTTTTGCTCGTGTAATTTTATCAGATATTTAATAATATCAATAGTATAGTTAAATAAAATATAATAATTATTATTATTAAATAATAATTTAAATTAATAAAATTTAAATTATTTAAAAAGTGGGTTGGAAGAAAAAAATAATTTTTTCCTAATTAACATATAAACTCATATTAATAAGATTAAATTATCTTATTTTTTTTTTTAATTTATTTAAATGAGACTAGATTGAAAAAAAAAAATAAAATAAAAAAAAAAAAGGCTTGGTTGGGTATTAGTTCTCCGAAGTGGGGGTGGGGGTGGGGCTGCGCTGTATCTTACAAGGTAAGTGAGAAATCCATCCTGTATCGGCGCTCTTTTCTCTCTCCTCACCACGAACGTCCAAAAATGTCCGTAGCTATCTATAGCACTCCCCCAATATGGTGGGAGCGGGACCCACGCCTCCCCCACCTCACGAACCGCTCCGCCACCGCAATCTCCGGCGACGATGGGCCGCCGCCGCCTCTCCTCGGGTTCGTCGTTCCCCGACGAATCCTTCGACGGTGGCGGCTGCGGTGGCGGGGCGCCGGAGCTGCGGTGGCCCTTCGGGCGCCTCGACTCTGTCGACCGTGACGAGCTCCGTGAGAGCGCCTACGAGATCTTCTTCACCTCCTGCCGCTCCGCCCCCGGCTTCGGCGGCCGCAACCCCCTCTCCTACTTCCCCGCTCCCGACGCCGGCGGAGGCGGAGGCGGAGGCGGAGGCGGAGCTGCCGTGGAGGGCGGCGGTGGAGGTGGTGGCGCGGGTTCGGGCATGACGGTGGTGACGAGCCGGATGAAGAGGGCGCTGGGGTTGCGGACTAGGCGGGCGGCGCCAATGCGGCCGATGGGGTCGCCCGCCGCCGCGGGGAAGGTGCGCCAGCGGCCCATGACCTCCGCCGAGATCATGCGGCAGCAGATGGGGGTCACCGAGCTCAGCGACAACCGTCTCCGGAAGACCCTTATGCGCTCCCTCGTTGGCCAGGTTTCAATCCAGCAACAACATCTCTACATTTTGCCCTGAGTGATATTAAACTGAGATTACCGTAAAACATAGAAGATGCATATAATGTGTTTGATTTTATTTCCCAATGAAGAGAGATTTCTCTAATGAATTTATTGATAGTGATCGTGTCATTATTGAAGGGTACAAAAGTGCAAAATAATTTCGCCATTGCTAACGATAGAAGAGATATATAGTTATCTGATTTTAATTACTTGAATTACCCGTAGTAGGTGTTCGATTGAATTAATTGGACACTTGGGGCTGTACAGGAGATGACTCGTTATTCTAGTTTTTGCAACACATTATAATGTATTTGATAGAATTACTCGGTCATATAGCTTCATCTGTTTTCAAATTATGTTCTTTAGATAGTAGAGTTTCTTTTTTAATACTATTCTGTCACTCAGTGTAGAATCATTGGTGTTGGAGTTGACGGTAATGAAGTTCTAATTTGGTGTATTTTGTGTCATTTTATTAGACGGGTAGAAGAGCAGAGACAATCATCCTCCCCTTAGAGCTTCTTCGCCAATTAAAACCATCCGAGTTTACCGATGCGCATGAATACCACTTATGGCAACGCCGCCAGCTGAAGATTCTAGAAGCCGGCCTAATCTACCACCCCCTTGTCCCTTCAGACCGGCTCAACCCTGCCGCCCTTCGGTTCCGCGAGATCATGAAGTTGAGTGAGCTCAAGCCCATTGACACGAGCAAGAACTCTGAATCCATGCGAGCCCTCAGCAACTGCGTGCTCGCCCTGGCCTGGCGAAACCCAAACGGCGCTCCCGTTGAGGTTTGCCATTGGGCCGACGGCTTCCCTCTCAACATGCACCTTTATTTATCCCTCCTCCGCGCCATATTCGACATTAGGGACGAGACTGTGGTGCTCGATGAGGTTGACGAGCTACTCGAGCTAATGAAGAAGACATGGACTACTTTAGGGATCAATAGGATGATCCACAATGTGTGCTTCACCTGGGTCCTTTTCGAACAATATGTGGTGACCGGGCAAGTTGAGCCAGACTTGATTTGTGCGACATTGGCAATGTTGGTGGAGGTTGGGAATGATGCGAAGAAGGCAGATAGAGAGCCTGGGTATGTTAGGGTTTTATCTGCGACGTTGAATTCTATCCAGGCGTGGGCAGAGAGGAAGCTATTGAACTATCATGAAGGGTTTGAGAAGGGTGCCATGGGTATGATGGAGAATGTGCTGTGCTTGGCTCTCTCGACTGCAAAGATTCTTAGCGAAGATGCCTCAACTTGTGGTGGTACGCCGGTCCATGGCGAGCGTGATTATACGACTCTGAGCAGTTCATTGTCGGGAAATCGGGTCGATCATTATATTAGATCCTCAATAAAGAATGCCTTCACCAAGGTGAGTTTTGGTATTACTGCATGTGTCGTCAATCACTATGCATTGTTGGTATAATTTACCAGTATGTTTGTTAGAATTCATTCTCACTAAAAGTTACAATTTATAGTGCTTCTATACCTTTATCAGAAAAATAAAGTTGAATTTGTTCTCATTTCAACCCCGAAACAAATTTTCCTGGAAATAGACCTTAACAGCTAGCTTTCTTCATCAGAGTGGATTTACGTAACTTAATATTTATATTTTGACGACAGATACACGAGAATGGGAGCGGGAACGTTGACAGTATGGTGGTGGAAGTAGATGAGGATCCAAATGAGGTCCTCATGAACTTAGCCAAAGAGATAGAGGAGTTGGCTATATCAGAGAAAGAGACCTATAGCCCCATACTGAAGAAGTGGCATCCAGTTCCCAGCGCGGTGGCAGCTGTGACCCTCCACAACTGCTTCAGTGTAGTGCTGAAGCAGTACGTTTTGCGGATGTCAGGCTTAACGAATGAGTCGGTTCGCGTGCTCCAGTCAGCCAGCAAGCTCGAGAAGGTTTTGGTCCATATGGTCGTGGAGGATTCAGTGGATTGTGAGGATGGCGGGAAGGCGATTGTGAAGGAGATGATCCCGTACGAAGTCGACTCTGTCATTTTGAATTTGATGAAGAGTTGGATCAACGAGAGGCTGAGGATTGGACGGGAGTGTGTTAACAGAGCTAAAGAGACTGAGGTATGTATGCTGAAAGCTCTCTCCGTACTTGTACCTGTTTGGCCTAGCTTATGGAGAAGCTTATCTACTCTTCAAAGCAATAACATAGTTTGTCAAATGAAACACCTTGTGTGTTTGCAGTGAATGGAAGAAACTTCTCTACTTCAAAAAACAGTATTTAAGCGTTTTGCAAATATGAACTGAATTGAGCTTTTGAGCCATAAAGAAATTATCCAATTTGAAGCTTCTGTAATGAGGTTCATTCTATTGAGGGGTGTTCTATTAGGGGGAAGAAAACTTGTAGTGCTCTACTCAATCCGTACTTCTCCAGGAGCTCCTGATCAAACAGTCCTGCACTGTCGGTTGATACTGATAATTCAACTTGTTTGATGTTTATTATTTTGCTACTGCTTATAGAGTTGGAATCCAAAGTCAAAAACGGAGCCGTATGCTCAATCTGCTGTCGATCTAATGAAGCTGGCGAAGGTGACAGTCGATGAATTCTTCGAGATCCAAGTGGGCGCCCGTGAAGAACTGGTCCAGGACCTCGCTGACGGCATCGACAGCCTCGTCCAGGACTACGCCGCCTTTGTCGCTTCATGTGGTAATCACAAATAAAATTAAATTCTCTAGTCTCCAGTTCAGTCTCAAATCTAATCTCCTTATAGTTCCTTAGTTCTAATGGTCTCTTGTTGATTTAAATTAATAAAAAAAAATAAAAGGAACGAAGCAGAGCTACATCCCGACGCTCCCGGCACTGACGCGGTGCAACCAGGACTCGAAATTCCTCCAGCTGTGGAAGAAGGCGGCGCCGCCGTGCCAGGCTGGCATTCCCGACAGCACCCACGACCCGTCTGGTATGGATGGTGGGGCCAAGCCGCGGCTGATCATGTGCAAGTCGACGCGGGCACGGGGTGAGACCAACCACCCACGTCCGAGTACGAGCCGCGGCACGCAGCGGCTCTATGTACGGCTCAACACCCTTCACTACCTCCTCGCCCTCCTCCACTCCATTGACAAGTCCCTCTCCTTCTTCTCCCGCTCTGCTCTCGGTGGCGGCCCCTCCCCATCCCCACGCGGCCTCACTCCCAATCCCACCCGCCGCCGTGCTGTTGCTCCGACCCACTTTGAGCACGCCCGTGCCGCCCTCCACTCCGCCATCCTCCATGTCGCCGAGCTCTCTGCCTACCGCCTTGTCTTCTTCGACTGTGCGCACTCCTTCTATGACTACCTCTACCTAGGCGGTGTCGCCGGCGCTCGCGCGCGTCCCATGCTCCGCACGCTCAAACAGAACCTCGCACTCCTTGTTGGCGTCCTCACCGACCGGGCACAGACCCTTTCTGTGCGTGAGGTCATGAAGGCCTCCTTCGAGGCATTCCTCATGGTCCTTCTTGCCGGGGGGAGCGCGCGGGCGTTTGCACGCTCCGACTATGCGGCGGTGGCGGAGGACTTTGCAAGCCTGAAGCGGCTGTTCTGCAGCTGCGGGGAGGGACTGGTAGCAGAGGAGGTGGTGGAGCGGGAGGCTGCAGCGGCGGAGGGGGTGGTGGCACTCATGGCGCTGCCGACGGAGAAGCTCGTGGACGAATTCACCAAGATGGCATGCGCTGCCGCAAGCAGTATCAGCCCAGGGAAGGTGCCTATGCCACCTACGACCGGGCGGTGGAGCCGCGCCGATCCCAACACCGTGCTACGGGTGCTGTGCCACCGCGACGATGAGGTGGCCAACAGGTTCTTGAAAAGAGCCTTTGAACTGCCGAAGAGGAGGTGACTGTTATAATTCTTCAACTGGGGAAGAGTCGGCAACGAGATTCCAAAAATGTGGATTGCCGTATTTTATTCGGTGTTTATTCAGTGGAGAATTTTTGTGGTAATAACATACATACATGGTAGGGAGATTTACCTGTGTATTAGCTAAATATTAAGTCACTAAATATTAAGTCACTGTACTTAATTAGAGTTTCTACTTTTTACGCAAGCGTGGATGCAGGGATGGTGGGGGAGGGTTTGGGGTGGCTTTGTGTATCAGAGGAAGCCAGAATTTAATTACGAGGGATTCAAAATATATTCAAATACAAATTTTAGTACATCATCAATTTTTTTAAAAAAAATTATTAATTAAATAATTAATATAAAAATATTAATTTTTTTTAATTTAAAAATATTTAATTTTTAATTATTTTATTTAAATAACTAAAAATTTTATTAAATATAACGGTAATTCAATTAGATTAAAAATTTTAGCTAAAAGATCTATTAAATTTAGTATAATATTTTATTTAGTTAAATAAAATAGCTTACCAAAAATAGTTAGAAATTAAAAAATATAAAATAAAAAATTTGAAGTTAAGATATATATTTCAAATAACTTATAAGTACGAGACTCCTAATATATTTTCATCTATTTAAAATGTATACAAATAAAAAATAAAAAAAATTATATTAGCACAAAAATAAATATTAAAAAGTTGAGGGAGATATTATTATCTAAAAGAGAGAAAATAATAAATTAGTATCAAGAATTATTGAGTAATATTAAAATATTGAGGGAGGCATGGCCATCTTGGGCCCTACTATGGCTTCGTCCCTGCATCAGAGTGTATGCTAAACTTTTAATTAATGGAAAGTTACGAAACATTGTATTCTCTCTTCGGCGGTTCCGGTGGTTGAAGATTATGTTCTTCTTACTCTTTTAAAATCTGAATGTCATTAGAGATCTTTGTACACTCATTATCAGGTCATTTATTTATCCTACTTCTCTGTAACTTACTATCGATCCAATTTCATGAAGATCCAACTATTCAATGCCTGATTGCAGGATACTATGCAGCACTTAAACTCTTTCTTCAACACTCTATAATATAGTAATAATAAAGAGCCAATTCTTTCAAAAAATGATCAATTTGATAACATTTAGTCTTTTTTTGAAAATTGATACAGCTGTGGCATTTTAACTGGAGCGATTAACACGACTGACATGGTAGACCCGGTCCAGGCAACGTTCCTGGAGCCATGTAGGTGAGGAACAGTTAATAATCCCCAGTAGAGTCCCTATGGTTCATAGTTTGCCACATAGGGACCAACAATTCCATTCGTTCCAATTGGGTCGGGTTCGTAGGGTCTAGTTACTATAGCCCGTAGCCATAGCACGACACGAGTCCATTTGACCAATGTCCGAGCCCGTCACTCAACCTGGTCCGGCTATTTCTATATATATAGTCTCAATCTTCTAGAAATTGGAATCTCTCTCTCTCTCTCTCTCCAACTCTCCATTCATGTTCCCACACGTGGTCTTCAAAAACGGCTCTAGTGCCTCATCTCCGTCCGATCCCGCTCCCACGGTCGAGATCTCCCTCCATCGCAACCCACCCCTCCCGCTTCCCCTCGTCAAAATAAATGCCCGTGAGGCGTGAGCTCTCCTCTCTCTCTACCTTCTCCCAAGAGAGAGAGAGAGAGAGGACGAAGAGGGATTCCATGGGGCGATACGAATCGCCTCGCGTTCTCTTACCTCTACTTCTACTCGTCGTCATCTCCTCCTCCGTTGAGCTCGTCGGAGGAGAAGGAGCGGCGGAGGGATCGGCGGAGAGCGGCGGCGGAGGCGGCGGAGCAGAGAACTACTACTCGAAGCTCTCGGGGATCATCATACCGGGGTTTGCGTCGACGCAGCTGAGGGCGTGGTCGGTGCTCGATTGCCCTTACTCCCCCTTCGACTTCAACCCCCTCGACTCCGTTTGGCTCGACACAACCAAGGTGACGCTACACTACTCTCTCTCTCTCTCTCTCTCTCTCTCTCTCGATCTCGATCTCGATCTCGATTCGTGATCCCAGTGGTGAGAATTTGCTCCTATGGCCGTTTCTCGATACCTACCGAATTTTGTTGCATTTCTCGGCGTGAATTGAGTAATTGATTAGTTTTTTATACCCGCAAAGATGATCGATCGCTTATGTTTCTTGTTTAGTTTCCCCCACTTGTGATATTTTGTTCGTATAATGATGCGACACTTGGATATGGATTTGATTGGATTGGATTGGATTTTTGATATTCTTATTGTTGAAATGGTTGTACAACATTTATGTTTGAAGGTTTGTATATGTTTAAGCTGCAATATCGTTTACATAGATCTTTTGTTTTTATTATTTGTTTGCGCGCCTGTAGTTCTGGATACTATGTGCTATTCAGTATTGATTTGACACGTCTACTCTGGATGTTCGTGATAAATTAGTATTTCAGTTTTATAGAGGCTGTATCCCACTTTTCATGTCTCCGAATTTACTGATCTGTAATTCTATTAGTTGAAAAGTTGGAGAAGATGATGGAGTAAAAGTTACTTTGCTTTCTGAATTTATGTATTGTGCAGCTTTTTTCTGCTGTCAACTGTTGGCTTAAGTGCATGATGCTGGACCCTTATAATCAAACTGACCATCCTGACTGCAAATCGAGGCCTGAGATCGGTCTTTCTGCGATCACAGAACTAGATCCTGGTTATATAACAGGTATATAAATGCTTCATCTCATCTCAATTTCTCTTTCATATGGGATAATTCTAATCTGCTACCATATCTTTCATTTGTTTGGTAAAATATGAAGAAACATGTACACTAAAGTGCATTATGGTTAGTTTACTTTTAAGTTGTCACTTTCTCTTGCCTTGATGTTCCTAGGTGTTTTCCCAGGCACTGCCTGTTATTAATATTCCAAAAGGAGTTGGATATTAGCTACTTAAAGCAGATGATGCTCTCCTCAACTAGATATACAAAATGCTTTTGTGCAATTATAGAACTTCATATAGTGTGGATCTATCAAAAAAATGTGCAGTAACATTGTATATGCAGACCCTATCCCTTTTGAAAAAATTTCACACATGGCTTCAAGCAACACATGCTATTTGAGATTAATGTAGTCTATCAGTCTTCTTACCTTTCATGCCCAAAAATTGTCTATCAGTCTTCTTACCTTGCATGCCCAAAAATTTATCATGATAATATAAATATTTCAGTGATGTATGAAGCAAAACTTTACTCTCTGTTGATTACTATATTTAAGCAAGAATTTTCAGGTCCTCTTTCTTCAGTGTGGAAAGAATGGCTTAAATGGTGTGTCGAGTTTGGTATTGAAGCTAATGCAATTATTGCTGTTCCATATGATTGGAGACTGTCTGCATCAATGCTTGAGGAACGAGACCTTTACTTTCACAGACTGAAGTACGTGGTTCTTATTTCCTGTTACTCGTATATTTGTGAAATTCCGTTTTTGTATTCTCCTGATTCTATGTAGAATCATAATTGTGTCGGTTTTGATAAAGGATGATAGTGTCAGTTCCGTCTAAATGTCAATTCCCACGTTCTTTTTTTCCCCCCCAGTTATGCATTTTTTTTGTTTCAACGTGTGAATACTATGTCTTTTTTCAAGTATAAACAATTTGGTGGCCTATGTTAATTGTTATATTCTTTGTCCTACAGATTAACTTTTGAAATTGCTCTGAAACTTCGTGGGGGCCCCTCTTTGGTATTTGCTCACTCCATGGGGAACAATGTTTTTCGCTACTTCTTAGAATGGTTGAAGCTTGAAATTGCTCCGAAGTACTATACCCAATGGCTTGATGATCATATTCTTGCTTATTTTGCTGTAGGTATATGCACTCTATTAATTTATACGTCGAATACACGAATTCCAAACCATCTAGCATGATAGTTTATCATTCTGGGTGCTTTAACTTCAGGTGCTCCTCTTCTCGGTGCCACTGACTCTGTCAGAGCCACTCTTTCTGGAGTTACATTTGGTCTTCCAGTTTCTGAGGTTGTTCCTTTTACCCACGGTCTACTTTGCCCATTGCTTCATTTCCTTTTTTGTTTATTGCTTTTAATATATTTTCATAATGCAATCTCTTATATACTTCATAGTTAGCAGCACTATGATTAGGAACCTTGAAGTAGAAATCTAGGTTTTGAGATATCTAGGTTTGTGTGTGTGTGTGTGTTTGTGTGAGCGCGCTGAATTTGCATAGAAGACTAGCTGAGAGACTAAACAGATGTGATGCATATTTAGTCATTGGAAAAAGCTGTAAATATCTGTTTAAATTTGTTGTGTTTGTTTTCAGGGAACAGCACGATTAATGTATAATTCGTTTGGCTCTTCTTTATGGCTGATGCCATTCTCAAAGTACTGCAAAGCAGACAATATATACTCGAGGCATTTTTTTGAGGGAAGGGGTGATCAACAGTACACCCTACATTGTGATGAGATGGAATTTCGTTCAAACTACTCTGGCTGGCCCACTGACTTAATCAATATTGAGGTTCCTACCTATCAAGGTGCTTTTCTGACGTCACTTATTTTCTCCTATTAATATATTGTGGTGCCAGGACTAGTTATGCTCTTGCCTTTGCAGGGATTGATGCATATCCGACAATCACTGAGGTAGCTGAAAACTTGACTGCTAGCATGGAATGCGGAAAACCTATCTTGTTGTCTTTTTCTGCTAGAGAAGTTTCAGATGGTACTTTCTTCAAAGCAATAGAGGAATATGACCCAGATAGCAAAAGGCTTTCCTATCAGCTCAAGAAGTAAGTTTGGCAAAAATGTAAAAGCATGTTCTTACCACAGTTGTAGGTTTCTTTAAACTATGTGGTTTGTTCATGAACACTTGAAGCTGTAGTTGTCTTGAAGACTTAACCTTTTATTTTGATTAACAGATCCTTAATCTCTTCTTTATTTGCTGGCCATGTAGTATTTAATTTCTTACTAACAGTTTTCACGGCAGTTTTAAATTTATATTGCCATCATATGAATTGAAACATGTAATCAGAGTTTGCAGCATTCAAGTAATTTATATAGATACATGTGCATTTTTCATAACCTGGAACTGTACATGCTATTCTATGCAATTCCCTGTTATGCCATAGCTGAGTTATTTCATATAATTACAATGCCAATTTTGATTTATGCATCTACGGAAGGCATGTTGTTCTAAATTTTAATTGCTTTTAATCTCAGGTATTACCAGGGCGATCCGGTGCTAAATCCTCTTACGCCTTGGGATAGACCACCACTGAAGAACATATTCTGTATATATGGGATTGATTCGAAGACTGAGGTAGAAGCACAATTTTTATTTAGCTGGAAAGAACTTTCTAGAGTAGCTGTTCCTAGGACTTTGTAGTTTTTTTGATACTGTTATAGCATCCCATTAGCTGATTTATTGGCTATGCTATTGTCTATCAATTCTCTGTTTACTGTCTTTTTTTTTGCGTTTAATTCTTATAATATATTTGAAAGTCTTTAAATGGCCACTTTTTTTTTTCTTCTTATTCTACTTGATAGATTTATGCTGTGGCTCTATCAGCACACTTCTCTTCTGCAGTTCTGCTAGATAAATGCTGGATATTACTTGCATGAGTTAGTTTTGTGCTTTTACTGTATCCCAATTTCATGTGCATGATGCATTAGGATTTAAGTGTTATTTTTGATCTGTTAAAGCATTTTTTCATAGGCAGAAACATTGTAGAATAGTTCCTTACATGTAAGTACAGGGTTCAATAAATGTCATATAATTGGAAGACTTCAATAATTTTGCACTGAATAAGGAAATTTGGCGTAATGAATATTATTACGTATTTTTGAAACAGGTAGGATACTATTTTGCACCTAGTGGCAAGCCATATCCTGACAACTGGATCACAACTGATGTGATTTATGAATATGAAGGAACTTTACTTTCGAGGTAGGTGTCCTTAAATTTTTCACTTATGTGTGTAAGTAATACTAGTAATAAGCTCTTTGTAGAGTGGTATACTGCAATACAACATTTATTATAATGTTATACAGTTGCTTTTGTCGTACTTCTATTTTAGCCTGATACATGATACTTTGACTAAGGGCATGGTTATTTTGCTGGAACGGAGAAGTAGTTAGGTCCTTTCTAATCCAGGTCTTGTTTTCTGTACATATTCTTCTCAGATCAGGGAATTCTGTTTCTGGAAACCCGGGCGCTTCTAGTGGGGATGGAACAGTATGTATGAGAAGCGATCTTTCCTTCTTGGTTAAGATATAATAGCACTAAGTGTTTTTTATTTTAATAAAGAACAACACTAAGCTTGACATCCGTTCATTCATCAGTAAACTGCTGTATTGCAGGTATCCTATAATTCGCTTTCGTGGTGCAAGACTTGGCTCGGACCTAAAGTAAATATAACGAGAGCCCCACAGGTGTTAAAATGTTTTTCAAACTCTTTTATTGGCTCATTATTAATCAATCAATATCTTTTTATATACTTACAAAGCTTGCACTGACTGCCCATGGCTATCGTCCTCAGTTTCTCTTGTAATGTTCCGAATTAGAAATGAAGATTTTCCAACTGTGGCATGCAATATTTCTTACCACTCCTTTTCCTCTTTCAAGTAATTTTTTTTAGTAAAGTAGCACACGTTGCCTCCTTTTTCGTTCGACAGTCTGAGCATGATGGATCTGACGTACAAATAAGCCTGAACGTAGAGCACCATAGGGACGTAGATATAATTCCAAACATGACGAGAAATCCCCGTGTAAAGTACATTACCTACTATGAAGACTCTGAAAGTATTCCAGGAGGGAGAACTGCAGTATGGGAGATTGATAAAGGCACGACAGTTATTCCTTGTTTATTTTTGTACAAATTTCATTTTTTTTTTTTTTTTTTTTTTTTTTTTTTGCTTAACAATCGGTCTCTCCTTCGACAGGAAACCACAGGAATATCGTAAGGACCCCTGTTCTGATGCGTGAGCTGTGGCTTCAAATGTGGCATGATATTCATCCTGATACTAAAACCAAGTTCGTGACTAAAGGTACTATGCTATATCAACTGTATTTCCTTTATTTATACTCTTTTAATTTGAGTTTCTAAGTTCAACAACTAACAGAGGCTTGTAAACAGCTAGACGTGGTCCGTTGAGAAATGTGGATTGCCATTGGGATTATGGGAAAGCTCGGTGTGCCTGGCCCGACCATTGTGAATATAGGTTCTTTATTTTTTTGACACTTTTCTTCTCAATCTTTCTTTTTATTTGATTTAACTTTTACGGTGAAGGGAAAGAAAATCATGTTAATTGGTAATCCAGGTATGCATTTGGCGATGTTCACCTTGGTCAGAGTTGCAGGCTTAAGAACTCATCAAGAGACCTCCTCTCAGAATACTTGAAAGTGAGCTTCTTTCCTCCTAGGGGTTTTTTCGCCCCTTTTTATCACCGATTATTAGCCTTTTTAGCACCGACTTGTTATGTCTTTGGCTGCAGCTTGATTAACTGGAGAAATGCAGGGGCGATGCGGGAAGAACTGTTGATTGGGGATCATCGACCTCGTGATCGGGAAATTTCATCACTGTTCATAGCAAATTTTGATTGCTTTGATGATTATTCTTTGAGGGTGAGCGTTTGTTTTCGCAGCAAATATTTGTTCTAGTTTAAGCCAAATGTAACGTGATTCAATCATAGCATTTCAAAATGTAGATATATAATGCCACAGTAGCACTCCCCAGCACACAAGGCATTTATTTTGCTTGGATATAGTTCCTAGCGCGTTTTTCTCTTTTGACGACCTTAGGAACTATACGCTATTGCATTCCTTAAGCGTTTCTATGCACATAAAAGATTACGACAGAGGATCATCATGTACGCGACGACGTATTTTGTTGTTTCTAGAGTGAGATGTTCAAACTTAATAATTCTCGCTTGTTTGCTGATGCAGTTGAAGTGTTTTTAGATGCAAGTTTTATTTGGTTGTGTTGGTGATGGTAAGCATGATGCTGCAGAAGATGAAGCTGGAAATGGATGTGGGTTCAGAAAACTGTTCAATTTTCCTGAAAAACAATACTGGTGAAAAAAAGAATAAGAAACTTACCAAAAATGAAAAGAGTCACTTTTCGGATTTGACATAGTACCAGTTCTAATAACACACCCGTAGGAATCCCTCAAAATACCAATGTGATGATTTAAAAATGTAATGCTTAAAAAAGAATATAGCTATTTTACCGCTGTAAATCCATGAAACCTCGTGAAGCTGAAGATTGGTCGACTCTTTCAAGTATAAATTATGAAATCAGCAGTCTCCGTCCTTACAATTACAATCCAAGAGTCCAGGAAATTTCGCACTGTAAATTCTTTGATAATATTTCATTCAGTTATAACCCACATTGATTTGCCATAATAAGATAGTCTGACCTCAGCGTTTCTTGATCTCAAAGGAATAGTCGAGTTCCAGATGACATCTCTTGTCATCGTCTTCAAACTGCAAGGATCGATAAAGGAAAACTCAGAACGGTTTACTGTTAAAGGAAAAGATAAGCTCCACAAATTCAAGAAGAGGCTACATAAAACTTAGCGTAAAGAATGTATGCCTTGAGTTTCGCCGAATAATTTCCTCGCGCAAGTACGCCAGATGGAGTAGTCTCTTCTTCTAGCAAATGCTCATAAGGGGCTCGTTGAGGAGCGAATGTTCCAAGCATTCCCTCACGTTCATCAACTGAGAAATGAAAAAAATAGTCAGAATGCTGACGCTCTCAACCGTCCGCATCCTTCAATAGGAACTTCTACAGTGTCAATTTACAATATTTTAGCAGATTCAAATCAGCATCTCTCTATTTCTCCTTTTTCTTTCTTTCTGGAATCCTAAGTGCACACTTTCGTGATGTGGTGTTCAAACCTCCCCCCAACTCCCGACAAGAGAAAAGAAACAAATACTTCAAGGAGGAGAAATAAGCTTTGCTAGAAATGAATTGCGACTTGTGATGAAGCTTTTGACTTCTACACAATCAGGTCTTAATATACTAATTATCACCTGGTAGATCCAATGGGAAAAAAAACTGGTTTGTATAAATGTATGCACAGGAAGGAGAAACCTAGAGCTAAATTTAAAGGCCTCAGGTATAAAACCCAAAGCAGAAGTCATCCCCTCTTATCGATTGTAATGTCCGCCTTCTCCTACCTATGTTTAACAATACTAACATGGCAAAGCTGGGTTGCAAAATTACGAAAAAAGAATTCATGGAGCAAATCATGTTTATATGATACCTTCCTGGAAGTGAAATCCTTATTTCATCTTGTATTTCTGGTATGAATTGTCATGGTGAAATCACTTAGGACGCGAAATATTAATCATGCACTTTGAGTCTATATACAGCAGATAAAGTTTATTGACCTCTTATTCAGCGAGGTTTTCCGTGGCAAAGTAAATGAAAAGGAAAACAAACCTTGGAGCCCTTTCTTCCAAACTGTGTTCACATAAGATAGGCCAGAGACTATATTATGCTTGACACTGAATGTAAGCTTTAGATGATATTGGGATCCCTCCTTCAGAGTGAACAGAACACGGCTTTGATTCTCCACAATCGGCAAAGGCCTAACAATTTCCGCACAGCCTTCGGATACAATTCCTATAGAGTGGAATATAACTTCAGGGTCCATTTGTCCTGCTGAGATGAAAGGATTTAAATAATTAAAAGGAGTGATAGATTGAATCAACGCCACATAAAGACAAAAAGGGGGAAGGAGACAGGAAATATAACCATTTAATTCTCCATCGATACAACCAAGCAGCTTCTCCTTCCACCTCCTCAAACTCTCATCATCCTACATACCATTGGTAGTTCAAGTAGATAACAATCTATAAAGCATTCTATGAAAGATAGAGCAAAGACACTATCAATTGCTTGGATGAGTAGCGAGATAACTATTTGATCTCACTCATTTTGCAACAAAGAAATGGAAAATTCGATGAAATAAAGCAAAGTTCGGTCAAGACACAGAAAACACCACTAACTCGTGTGGATAGCTGCATAATTATTAGGAACTCATTTTTCCTTCCTAACATGGCAGAAATGGCTAGCTACTGGCCAAGGTTTTAAGTATCCATCGGTACGGGCCGTATCTACCGTGCCGTACCGTGCCAACAAGATACCGGCACGATACAGCTCCTGTGCCGATGACACAGTTCAAAACCCTTTTTTCTTAAAATTACTAAATAATTTTCTTAATAAAGTTCAAAATATTTGATAAAGATACATAATAAGCAATTAAAAAAATTTGTTGCTAAAGAAATTAAATATTTCATGCCATTATGTGTCGGCACGCATGTATTTTTTGTGACCGACACTCATCGGCACGGCTCGGCACGCACCGTGCCGAACCGTGCCGGCAAGTTTTCGGCACGACCCCGTGCCACGGCACTTAAATCCTTGCTACTGGCTGATTGTGACTAACATTTTACTCCTAATCATCAAAATTTTAGAGACTTTCATAAACTAAATTCAAAAATCCGAGAAGTTTCCAACCCACACACTCTCACCCCCTGAAAAAAATATAAAATCATCACCACCACCACCACGGCCAAAATTTAAGAACAAAGAGATTCTGAAACAGGAAGTAAATAATCAAAATGCAAACCAAATTTACTAAAATATTAGTCAATATTCGACAGAATTATTATCAAATCGCACTCATGTAGCACATGATTGTACTGTTCTTTTTCAAATGAACAAAATCTCAGCAGCTAAAGAAGGTTACATAACCCAGCATTTCCACCAAAAGGAGAAAAACAAAAAGAAACAACAACAACAACAACAATAACAGCAACACAACATCAGTGAAACCCTGAAATCAAGCTCAATGCAAATAAAATAACAGATACTCAAAAATAATAAATATCAGGATCAAGTAACATAGCATAATTTACAACAGCATGGAGAGTCCACAAAATCCCAGAAACGGGAGAAACAAAAACCCATCTGAAATATATATCATACCAGAACACCACGACGCAACAAATATCATACCTGAGGAAGTAGCCCGTCAATAGATCACTAAAAAATAGCACTAAAAGCACTACAAATGCTGAAAAAATGAGCAAAATAAGCAGATCGGGACCTTATCTTTCTCCAACTGCTCCTTGAGAGAGATCAGAGGCCCGGGAACGAACCCTTCAACCCCATCCTCCCTATCGGTCACCACCTCCTCACCATCATCGTCATCACCATGATCGCCATCACCACCACCCCCATCCACCACCTCCTCTTCGCCATCGATCCCCCGCTTCTTTTCCTTCTCCTCCCCCGCGTCGCCATTGCTTCCGCGAGAAGCCACAGATGGATCCATTGCAGCTCCCGGAGGCGACGACGACGACGAGCTCCCCACTTCCCCTCTCCCCACCCCCTCCATCGATACCGAAAACCCTTCCTCTTCGATCGAAATCGAAGAGCGTTTCTTCTTAGTTACTGTTTTTAGTGTGTGGGGGTGAGAATGAGGAATGTTGTGTATAATAATGTATACACGCTTATAAGAATTTATTATTTAGTACAATTAATTAATAGCGCGCGGGGAAAGTGTTTCCATGTGAGCCCCACGAACTTGGGAACTTTGTGGGTACACTGTCGGGTACGCAATGTGTGCATATTTTTCAATAGAGGCCGGAATTAGTTGACACTTTGATTTTGAGACAACATCCGTCGTTATTTAAATCTGTGTTGGCACAAAAATAAATTTATTTTTTAAAAAGCTTGATTTTTTGAGATTATCTCTAAAATTGTTATATAAATATATATATATATATATAAATATAACTTGGAATAACAAACAAACAGTCCCATGTTTAGAAGAAAGAGTCAATTTTGACTAATTTGACTAATATGGTGTTGATTTTAGAAACTGAAGTCTACGTGAGATTGGAAGTGTTTTTGCTCACAACAATGATTTGATTATGAGAAAATTAGAAATGAGTTTTAGTAATAAGAGAGTTTGGTGTTTTTAATAAGAGTAGAAGAAGGCAAAAGGAAAAGCTTTCCCTCCTGTTTGACATCATCTCTCTTCACCTATTCTTCATCTCAAGAGGCAGTAGCTAAAATGTATAGTAAATTATAATAACTTATTTTGCTATTTGTTAATTACATATTTCACCATCAACATGTAATTAACAATATTAAGAAAAAACTTAGAAAGCCCAATATCACCTCACCATGATAGAGGATGTGAAAGGATGACACTGGACCTGGAAAGATGAAAAGAAAGCCTGATAAGAGCACCTGGAAAGAGCCTGCTCACCTTTTCTGTGGTCAGAGAGCACTAACATTGCAGCTGTACAGAGCTTGCAGAAGACAAAAACCACTGCCTCCAAAGGAAGCCAATCTCACCAGCTTTCCTCCCCAACCATTGTCTCTCTATCCACAATTTTGCAGCAGGTAAAGAAAATGAATACTAACACTATATCACAAACCCACAAATAAGACTGTTCATAGCAATCATGGTAGAAGGAAATTTCATATGAAAACAAGAAAACAAAAAATTTATGGAACAAATGTACTTTGAATTCGAAGCAAATGCATCAGTGAAATCAAAGAGAGGCTCAACATGAACAATGGAAGGACGTAAAATTAAATCATCATATAGAAAGACTGTTTGCCCTTCATCACAGCATGTATTCGCGAGATACAGAATGAGGTATGCCCCCACAACACAAATAATCCGCGGGCATACCTAGCATCATTATCAGAGGACTAAAGTTGAGTTTTCCAAATATAATGAGACTAAACAAACAGTCACGTATAATACAGGGAGCATCAGAGTAAAAACCACCTATCGCTTTGTTAGTCAACATGGAGAGTAGAGAGGGGCGGCAAAGACCACCACTGCACCCCTGCCCTCCTTTGGAAACACTAAGCGGAGAGATTAAATGTGCTAGTTAAAGACTAGAGACAGTTCCAGCCTTCAAAGATCCCCCACTTTCACCCATTCGTAACGGCCAGGGAGCGGTTTTTCATTCACAGGATCAAAGTTGTACCTGAAAACACCATTTGTACAAAGTTGACTAATGTTCTGTGAAAACAAATTACAAGAAGCAAACTTTATTAATTATGCCAGGTATAGCCGCAATATAAACACCAAAGAACCTTCACTATGTTAGAAAATGCACAGATGGAGTATATCTGTCAAATTGACCAACACGAGCCACAGCTTCAGCAAAAAACCATTCATGGGTTTGCTACTTTGGCCCAGCTGGAGCTTCTATAGTAGGACTGTTTTTTGCGTAATCAAGCTTGTTTGAAAAGGCACCAATAACTTTCCCATTAAAACCCGCGACAGCTTAATGCTGCAGCAGAATCAGAAGCTTCAATTTGCTTTTGGGGCCAAAAAGTTCCTTTTAGCTTCCCACAATAACAAAAGTTCAAGACTTTCGGTGTGCCAAAAGCATTGATGCCGCTTCTCAGTACCCAGGTAAATGGGGAAAAGGACAACCTTGAGGAATAAAGATGAGGAGGAGACGATAAAGAGAGTAAACAAAGGAGAAGGTACATACTTTTCTGTGAAAGCTTTCTGTTGGCTTTGCTCATTATTAGCAAAGAGGTTTTCAATATCTTGGGAATAAGGTAGGTTTCGGGACGCCACTCCCAGGGCCCTTCTAGAGGAGGTAGATGAATTTGTAGGTCTGTTTGAAGAACCAGGAATCTCTATAGCATCTGGATCCCTAATCAGACTGGAAGGCGTGCTCTCTCTCGAATTCCTGCACAAGTAAGAAGATGTAAAAAATCTTTGGAAACAGATTAATTAGTTCACTAGTTCTCCATCATTTTTCTTCTGATAAATTATGAACTAAACTAAGTAATCTACTTGCATTAAACTGCGTGAACTCCTGATCACAAATTATTCCTAATAATTAAGACCATGCCCATACCAAATATGTAATCCAAGAAGCAGTTTCACCACTTCAGCCGTTGACCATATCCGATTGCTAGAAATGGGTCTATTATATACTGTCGAGTACTCTTCAAAAAGAAATATGTCTCCAAAGTGACAACAATCAAATGGCTGTCCCCAAAATTCAACTAAAACTTCAGTGCATTTTTTGTGTGCAACATCATCTACTGACCAAATGATAGCACCCACTAGCCAAAAAATAAGTCCTAATACCAAAGGCATAATCCATAATCAAGCTATCAATACAAAAGCTTTGATTATTAACGACAGCCCAGTAATCTCCTCAGCAAAGATAACCAACTCTTGTTTCACACTCCTTATAAAAAGACAATCTACACTAGATAAGGGACCTAAATTGGAAATAAAAGTTAATATGCTGCAGAAGTTCTCTTTTCCTGTTTTTTTTTTTTTTTTTTTTTTTTTTTTTTTTGACAAAACATGCTAAAGAAGATTGAAGATTTTTCAAAAAAATAATAATAATAAGCAGCAAATTTTACAGAATAAACACAATAGAAAAACTTTAAATCAGGTCAGACACTGCAAAAGGATAACATAGAATTGTATTTTGTAAAGACAGAAAACCTAAATTCCTGTGTGGGAATTATGGAGAAGTAGCGAGCAAGGTGGAAAGGCATATCATTACCTGAATAGCTTATTTGTTCCTTCCAGGATAGTAATATCGATGAAACAACATGACTAGAGAACATCAAATAAGTATAAGTTCCTGCTTGGCCTGGCTCATAAAGCTACTCTAATTCAGGAGCAGAAGCAAGAGATTTGCAACAGCAAGGTACACAGCTTGCAAGGTATACAGCTTTTGGCCGGAGAATTAAGCGGAAATGAGTTTCTAGACCACCAAAAGCAAAAGCTTCAACTTAGAACTCCTACTTTTAGCTTGTCAGGAAGCTAGCAGGGAATTCTAGAGAAAGAACTGTTTTTTGGTCCTTTTAGCTTGTTGAAAATCTTAACATGGAAACTTCTGCAAAGGCTCTAGATGAGTAAAATAACCCCTAAATCACAAAGTAGATGTGTAGATTGTTTATGGATAACGTAAAAATGGTTATATTTATATTTTAACCTACTTGAAAATGAACAAAAATTAATTTCATAATTGTCATATTGGGAATCATCAACTAACAAAGAAATGAACAGACATGAAAAGCTAACATGAAGTTTGGAAAGAAGGGGTATATAATTCAGGTATTGTCAAAAATAGTAAAACCACTTGCAAGCGTAATTGACCAAAACCCTCAAGTACCCATTTCACTGAATAACAGCAAATCTCCAAATTATAATGTACTCGTTGTTTAATTTCTGAAGGTGACAACTGCTATAGAGAAAGTAATAGTGCGGAACCCACAGACGCAGGGCGAAAAAAACCGACAATGAAAGAAGTGAAAAATGGAAACCTGAATAATATAACAGAAAACATAGAAATTAAGTAGGAAAGGCAATGTTAGTAGGTATCAGAAGCTTGTTCTTGCTTTTTGTATCAGTTCTTTTATGAAAGTTCATATAAAATTAAATTGCAATATTAATCCATTAATAAACAAATAACTTCGTCTTAGTTTCAGCAAAGCATCATATGAGCCAGAATTCATGAAAACTAGGAGTAAAACCAATAATGAGATGTATAATCAGTTACCCAAAAAGAACCTTCTTTTCCTCTCCTCATCCCCCAAAAGCCTACTATCAAACAAAGAGATAAAATCTACAGTAAAATAGCAGGGGAAAGACAAATGTGACATAAGCCAAAGCACAATTATTATGTGTAAGCAAGAATATCTGAAAAATGACTTGGAAATCGCAAAGTACGGTGAGAATATGGAGTAGAATAAAGAGGAATAATAAGATAAACAAAAATTTAGTAATAACCATTCAGAGCGCGAGTGATGGTTTGATCTGTGTTAGCTCTCTTTCAAAAACAGAGTATACAAGCTCGTTCAACTGCGAAGCTTTAATTTGCAAATCCAAGGAGCTCCGATATAGTAATAGGTTCGAATACTAAGTCCCCAATTCATGAGAATCGAAAAAAAAGAAGAACAAAATTGGAAGCTCATACTTCTAGAGTATGCACGCTCTCCACCGAGTACTACAGAGAGGTCCAAAAAATTTTAAAAAAATCCCCAAAATTGCCCTAAAAATAACATTTTTGAGCGAGAAACAAACCCTAGAGAGAGCATACGAGAAATGAAACCCTAAATTCGGAAATTTTCGAACAAAAACCAACCTGACACCTTCGATCTCCGCAGCATTATCCCCCAACGAAACCTCTACGCCAGCGTCGATCCCCGGAGAAGCCCCCAAAGCTTCGTCCTTGTCCTCCTCCTTCCCCGCCAAGCTCGACTTGCCCCCACCTTCCTCCATCTTTCTCGGCTCGCTCTCCACTTCGAAACCCATACTCGCACTAGGGCTTCCAACTGCCGCAGGTTTCGTCGGGCTAGGGCTAGCCTCGCTCTTCACCCTCTCCCTCCGAACCCTCCCCGTCGCGGCGGCGGGGAAGCGCTTCCGGAGGCGGCGGCTCCGTAGCTCGAGGTAGGAAAACGCGGAGGGTTCGAGGGCTCCGCCCTGTTGGAGGCGGCGGAGGGCTAGGGCTTTGGCCCTAGTGAGGACCCCTAAAGAAGAACCCTTGTGGGCGAGCTCCATGACTCCCAGATCGCCTGGGACTTTCTCCTTCCTCACGAACTTGCCCATGTCCACAAAACCCTACTCCCCCAATCTCCTCTACTCCTTAAAATCGTCTCATATAAGGTGCTAACGAAGAGGGCGAGGGAGAGAGAGCGAGAGGGTGGGGGGAGAAGAGGGGGAGCACAAATGGCGAAAGAGAAGACGAGAACGAAGAGAACTGGGGATCTTAGAGAGAGAAAAAGAGAGAGAGAGAGAGAGAGAGGTGAGGCCGTGAGGGGCTGGTGATGTAAGAGAGAGAGAGTGATGGGGTACTTGAAGAAAAGTGTCGGAGACGGAGAGTGAAAGATGAATTTACTTCTCGTCGAATCAAAATTGAACACTTGGACAGTAAAATGGCTTCTAATTTGCACTGTATCTTTGACTTTGACTACAATTACAGGAAAATTACTTACATCACTTACCCTCATGTAAAAAAAAACTGCACAAGTGTGGTATGAGACTCTGTTTCTCGGTCAAATTAGTTTAATTCCATGAATAAAACGCATAATATATTTTTTTTTAAAAAAAAAAAATAAATAGATATAGTTTATAATACTTAGGTCAACCTATGTATACCAATGCTTGTAAAAATAATAGAATAAAATTTTAATCTTGTAAATGTATAAATAAATATGTTGAATACTCTTCTTAAAAAATTTTAATCTTATAAATGTCTCTTCAAATTGAAAAATATCACTTGAATTTTTATAAATATTAAAGAGTTTAGGATTTATGCTTTGAATTTAGAATTTGGAGTGACATTTGTAATATATTTTTGCTTTTAGAAAAATATGAATGATAGATTTATATGCTAAGAATTATAACAATATTTAAGATTTTAGAGCGACACCTATAATTTTTTAAAATTTTAGCATTTTATGTTTCAAATTGCTCCAAAAAAAAATTAAAAATTATAGACTAAAAACATTAAAAAAAAGAAAAGAAAAAAAAGAAGAGTTTTTTAAAAAAATATATAAATTATTTATTTTTTAAAAAAATATATTAGTTATCTGCATGTTTTGAAGGGATATACTTTTATTTATTTATTTTTTAATTGTATAGTAAAAATTATTTGGAGACTCTTCAACTATGAACCATTTTGAGAAAAATAATAATAATAAAAAAACTATTTTGTACGCGAAACGGATCCAACCCGAATCGTTCGACCGCACCCAAACTTCGAATCTTCGAGACACAAATCCCCGCGCCGCGAAGTCCCAAGCGGGTTTGGGTTCGCCACCGAACCATCCGCATCCGGACACGTGTCAAAAATCCAAGTGACGAGTAGCTTCTAGAAGTTTCATTCGTAGTTGACCGCGGCGCTGACCGACCACCCAAAACGCGGAAAAACTAAAAATGCGCCGTGATTCGAAAGAGCGGGAATCGAGCGGCCACGCGCATCGCTCTCGGAGAGCCGTAGATCACACGAACTGAACCAATCCTACCCGTTCGTTTTCGTTCCGCTCTCCTTTAAAAAGGGCTCCCCCCATTCCGTTTCTCGCATTTGCGAACATCTTTTTCCCATTTTCCTCCCCGAATTTCCCTTTTTTTTTTATATATTTTTTTTAACACGATCGAAGCTCGTCGCTCTTCGATTCAGGTACGATTTCTCCTTTCTTTTTTTTTCTCCTCTCAATGGTGCTATTTTATTCATTTTTTGCTTTTTTGTTGTTGTTTTAGATGTTGTTTTGGATGCGATTTTTCATTTGTCTCTTTTACAGATGATTATTTGGTTCATTTTCTCAATATCGATTTAAAATCCATGTTTTTAATGCAACATGATTCTATTATTCAACGCGCTTTTCCTTTTTTGGGTACTAATGTTCTAAATTTAGCACTTTTTATATTTCTATATATATAATTTTGTTTTTGGTTGATTGCTATGTTTGTACAGCATTGAATCATTTATTTCTGAGTTCCTAATAATATTTGCTATTTCGATTGTAGGGTGTTGCTGAGAAATCTCTTAGTTTTTCTTAAGAAACAAAACAAGATAAATCTATAATTGCTGCTGAAGAGGAATAAGCAACATGGCAGAGGTATGTATGATGCATGCTTTTGTAGTTTTTTTTTTTTTTTTTTTTGGTTGTAGTTATTCCTCAGGAACTTTACACATTATTTGGTCGATCGCATATACGTAGATATGTATATTTATGTATTTATGTTTGTATAAATTATATATTTTGCAGGATGGGCACAGAGTTACTTTGAATGTGTATGATCTTAGCCAGGGGCTTGCTAAGCAGCTCTCAATGACATTTTTGGGCAAGGCCATTGAAGCGATTTGGTAAGATGTTGCTCAATCTATGCAATATTCGCTCTATCGACCCCTCTAAGAAGAATACTCATTTGCGCCTTTTGAATTATATTTGCTTGAATTTATCCTGCAAAAGCCAAAAATTTCAGCTTACTACTTTATGGGACAATGACAGGGTCTTTGAAACATTTTATATGTTTTATCCAATCATATTTTTGTCCTTTTTTCTTCTTTTTATATGTATAAAGGATGATTCCGTCGCACTCTAGGTGTCGATTCAGTAAATGAACAATCTAGATTTGGTACATATTAGTTGGCAATGTAAAGCATGATTTTTGACGTCGCGTGGGATGTATTATACTAGTTATTATGGTGCATTTATGAGTTAGTTGTGCTGTCCATAACACTCTTTTTCGGAAAGTGAAATCGTCTAGTTGCTATGTTCTTCTCATGCAAATTTTGTTGATTAAAGTAATTTGAGGTGTCAAGCAAGGATTAGTACAAAATGCACCTCAAGTCAATTACAATTATTATACTACGATTGTGTGACTCCAATTGCATTGCATCTTACAAATTAACTACCATATGCCTCAGGCAAACTATTTTGGCTGATTGATTGTGCTGTAACTTTTTTAGGCATACTGGTGTTGTGGTATACGGAAACGAGTACTACTTTGGGGGAGGCATCCAACATGCTCCCGCCGGATCGACCCCTTACGGCTCTCCCATCCGGGTTATCGAGCTCGGGATAACACAAGTGCCCCAAGAGGTCTTTGAGGATTTCCTGCAGGACATTAGTCCTCAATACGCCGCAGAGACCTACAGGCTTCTCAGCCACAACTGCAACAACTTCAGCAATGAGGTCGCGCAATTCTTAGTCGACACCCCGATCCCAGATTACATCCTCAACCTCCCCAATGAAGTTATGTCTAGCCCGATGGGTCCTCTCATTCGTAAGTATTATCATATGTTTACTATCTTTTCATTACCAAGTACTCGTCGATAATATAACTTAAAATTTTAAAACAAAAAATTCCCCCACATTGTATCAGATCCTGATTCGTGAGCTCAAAATCCTCAAGGTCTATTCTAGTATTTGAGTTAGAAAACAATCCTAATTAGTTCGAGGGTGTAGGAAGTATGGAAGTCCCTTCATTTTTGTGATATTGCAAGTTAGCTCTTGCACAATAAACATGCCTAGGGATGGGATTGGATAATGTACCGATTGAAGTGAAAAATTCATGGAGTAATTTGTGTTTTATGAATTAAAAAGACTATCCTTGTATTTTAATTTTCGTGCCCTGGACCTATTAAAATTCTCGATCTTAATTTTAGGAAGACTACAGACAAAGTAAAATGCAGTTTTCTAGTCGCTTAAGCTGTTAGAAATTGTAGTTGTCTCACTGTCTCTGTGTGTGTGTGTGTGTAGTACCGATGATTCAACAGCTCGAGGCAACCTTAAGAGCCGGAGCAGTTCCTCAGCCGCCTCAGTTCCAACCTTCGCTTGCTTCAAGAACTCAGCCTTCTGTTCCTACCACCATCCTTTTAAACCCGAGAAAACTTGCGAGCTCAGAGGAAAAAAGTGGTGATTCCAAAATCTCATCATATCCTCAGCTTCCGGAACAAGCGAAAGCAGTTCCAACTGCAGCCGAATCTATCGAACTTGAGAAGGAGAAGCAGCAGCCACCACCTCCTGCCTCCGATCCTCTCGGGGACACACGGAGCAAAGTACAGGAAGAGATCATGAGGGAATTCAGAGCTATAATGGCGGCTGGAGACATGCACGCGAGCGACGCTGCGGCGCTTGCGACGAAGAGGGTTATGGAGAGGTACGGGCGGTTGAACGCCTCAGCCATGCAGCAGGGATGAACGTGATGCGCACCGCCCGTCCCCTTCTACTTTTATTTCTCTTTTTTTCTTTGAGAGATCAAAGTGTGCTACTTTACAGCCATGATTGAGAGTAACTAACTTCTCAGGCACTTACTTGTAACTGTAGAACAGCATATTCAAGAAGTGTAAATTGTTTCATACTGTGCTTTGCTTTGCTTAGCTATGTTACTTGTGGGTATTCTCTGCCAATCTGAGTCCAGCAGTGTAGTGCGATGCTCGACAAAACGGAGATTGTTAACACTAAATTTCTCAGGCATTTGCTTGTAATTGCATAACAGTTTATTCAAGAAGTGTATAATGTTCCACATATCTGCTTTGTGGATATTCCCTGCCAATGATTTGAGTGTGTGTGTGTGTGTGTTTGTGTGAAGTCTTTATATGTTAAGTACAAATTTTTTAAGCAGACAGTTGAATATTCATGCTGCCGCCATTGACGACCTTAAAATATTTTTAAATAAATGATTCAGATTCATTCTGCGGCTATCTCCACAATATTTATTGCGGCCATCCGGTGGAATATTTGGCGGGAAAGAAACAGAAGGTCTTTCAAGAAACGCTGTCTCGGTGTTTTACTTGCGGAAATTAGACTTTGCCGTTCAAACTGGACCAGATTCTGTCCCTAGTTCTTTTTTTTTTTCTTTTTTTTTCTTTTTTTCTTTTTTTGGGCCCGGCTACTCTACTGCAGAGGGCTGCTCAATTGCTAAGTTCATTCCGACATGAATGAAGCGGTAGCATGCTGCATTTTGCTCAAAAAAAAAAAATATTTATTGCCTCGGATAGTTGATGATCTTAAATAAAATACTGATATGATATTTACTGATATGATATTTAAATTGTAAGGTAACTATCATTTGGCTTGCACAGGTTATATTTATTGAAATTAGATAAGTTTCATGAATAATTAGTAATTGTTTTTTTTTTTTAAAAAAAAGTAATCAGTTCAAACATTTCAAGCATTGCTGGAGATAGTAATACTCTCACTTGCCTTTCTTATTTATTTGTTTTCTATTTTTCTACCATTGATGCTACGTAATAGAAATTGGAGCTTATACAGAATCCAATAATATAGTGGCTACTACAGTTCTTGTATAATTCCGTTTAGTAATCTGATTAAAACTTTTTAATTTTAAATGGAATAATACTCTCTCCAAATAAAATAATTATTAATGAAAGAGAGAGGGTGAGTATAAAATATTTAAAATGTTTTATAAATTTTTTGAATTATAATCTGTTTTTACATCCGAACCAATTCCATGTATACAGTAGAGAATCCAAATCCCAAATCCCGTTGAATTGGAGATAGCCAATAGTCTGATGCCACGTAGCAGGTTGTACCAATCTCGCTGTAGAGAATCCAAACCCCGTTGGGCCATCATTACACCTACTACCAAATGATCGGCACGCGCACACGTGTGACTACCACAGAACCATCACCCACCGTAAACTATTATTTACTCCCCTCTCTCCCTCCATCTCAACCGTTGGATTGCCGAACAGCTGCGTCCCACCAAACCCAACGGAAGAAGTTTCTCTATAAGCGCATGCATCTACTACCCAAGACCGGACACGTCATCACCTTGAGAAAATCTGAGCCGTTCATGGAATCGCATTCGGTATTCTGTTCCCCGAAGACCGTGGTGTGAATGGTGGACCCAACGCTCACCGTCCACAAATCGAGAAACTAATCGCTGCACCGAGTGTATCCGTACATATCATGCACCGTACTTAATAAATATAATGTTTTTTTTTGAAAATGATTATCTAAATATTTGTATTTTTGAAAAATGACTCTATACCTGCCAACTGGGTGCCACTTGCCACCACTTGCCACGTGTGAGCGCCACGTGAGCGGGAGAGGCTAGTGTGGCTCAAGTTGAATACGCTATTTCAAATCTCGTATTTAAATTCCGTGTTTAAACTCTTATACCTCCCTCCTCTTTCTTTCTTCTTCTTCCTTCGGCCTCTCCTCTTTCTCTCCTCTCTCTGTGTTTGAACACGAAATTTCAATACTCGTGTTTGAAATCCCGCGTTAAAACACAGGATTTGAGATAGCGTGTTCAACTTGAGCCACACCAGCCTCTCCCGCTCACGTGACGCCCAGTTGGCGAGTATAGAACCATTTTTACAAATACAAATTTTATAGGATTATTTAAAAAATATAAACTTTTAGAGGATCATTAAAAAAAAAAAAAAAAAAAAAGCACATAAATATAATTTACATAAGAGCAATGCTACGTGTACACCCCGAAAGGGGTGTACATCATACACCCCACCCATCTAATGGGTGGGGTGATTTCAATGGTCACTTGAAGTGACCCTTACCACACCCCCACCCATTGGATGGGTGGGGATGTATGATGTACACCCCGAAAGGGGTGTACACATAGCATTTTCCTTTACATAAAAGAGTTTTTTTTTTTTTTTTTTGTTTATTTAGATTTCTCATACACCAGTTGCAGGTAACAAACAAAATCCCAAAAATCAGCTTCAGAACAGCATACCCAACGTTCCTATAAAATGCTGCCACGTGTAGTAGTAACTTTGCATTTTGATTGGTTCATTTCGCTGCGTGGTGTTATGGCACGCGCACCGCGGGATCCATCACAATCCGGAGCTAATCAATTGCACCAATCCCCACGCCTCCGAGCCTCCAGTAGGTTCGGATCCGAGCCTTGTCGAACCTCCGGGTTCGGGCTCGAGCCGACGCTCCGAAGCTCAAGCTGCGAGTTCGAAGGCTCGAAGCTCATCATCTAATCTCTCTCTCTCTCTCTCTCTCTCTCTCTCTCCGTCTCTCTCTATCCCTCTCTCTCTCTCTCTCTTCTCCGAGGCGGTGCGAAAACGAAGGGATATTATTGTTGTCATTGTCGCGCGCGATAGAGCTCTCCTTCTCCTCCTCCGGAGCTCATCAAATGCGTCGCTCAAAGAATTTGAAACGGTTTAGTTCTAAGGTAGGCGATTTTTGCGCGAATTTTCCGCTATTTTTTCCCCCTTTTCGATCGAATTTGGTGAATTGGAGTGTGAGATGTGGCGACAGAGGTGAGAAAGAGTGTTTGATCGATAATGTAGGATGTGTTCCTACTGTTTCTGTTGATTTTAGTTGACTAATTGAGGTCCTCCTCTTACTTTAGTCTATAATTGTTAAATTATGTTATCTATTGTTTGCGATTTTGTGAAGGAATGTTGCTATAGATAGTAGGGAAGTAGCGGATTATTTGTGAGATTGCTCGATCGCAGCATGGCGCAGAGTAATTGGGAAGCGGATAAGATGTGAGTGCCGTGCGAATTTAAAATTTCGCCTAATTTTGATGGAATTGGAAGTTTCTCTTATAGTTTTTCCTTTTTTTTGTTTGCTTGTTCTAGGCTCGATGTGTATATTTATGACTATTTAGTGAAGAGGAATCTGCAGAACACTGCGAAGGCCTTCATGGCTGAAGGAAAGGTTGCTGCTGATCCAGTAGGTAATGGAGGAGCTCCTTTGCTTGCATCACCGTGCTTAATGTATCCAGATTTTGTTTACTTCATTGAATTATGAGATTTACGAAATCAGCTCCTCGAGAAGAAACTTCTGTTAATTTTCTGCATTAGTAACAGATTATTCTAGAAGTTGGAAGTAGGCTATTAAGGAATCGTTCACAGTGATTTCACTACATACATTTGGGGAAAGCAGTAGATGCAAGAATAACTCGTTTTAAGTTTACGAATCCATTAATAATCCAACACAGAAAGAAAAAAGCTCATCCAAAACATGTGGTTTCTTGCATCTCAAGAGTTAATAATCCAGTAAGAAATGAAAGCTCATTCGAAACATTAAATGAACTTATTTAGGAACTGATAAAAGTTCATTACCTTACTGCACAGCAATTGATGCTCCTGGAGGATTCCTCTTTGAATGGTGGTCTGTATTTTGGGACATTTTTATTGCAAGGACAAATGAAAAGCATTCTGAGGTTGCGGCAGCGTACATTGAGGTTGACATTAGATACACTCTGTATCATTTATCTTAGTTCCACTTATTGTTTGTCTTGGTATTTTACCGCATATATCTTGTTGAAAACCACAGACGCAACAAATGAAAGCGAGAGAGCAGCAACAGCAGTTACACATTCAACAACTGCAGCTTATACAGCAACGCCATGCTCAACTACAGAGAAATAATGTTAATCATCCTTCTCTTGGTGGTTCTATAAATGCTATAAACACTGATGGGATTTTGGGGCCGTCAACTGCCAGTGTTTTGGCTGCCAAGATGTACGAAGAGCGATTGAAGAACCCGCACGCAATGGATTCTGAGGCATCGCCGCAGCTTCTCGATGCAAGTAGGATGGCTCTTCTCAAGTCGGCAGCAACTAATCATGCAGGGTGAGATCTTATGTTTCGGTCCCTTTTTATCGTAGGTTACTTAAATTGTTGGTGTTGCTGATTTCCATGTTTCTTACATTTTTTTTTGTATGCCAACAGACAGTTAGTCCAAGGTAATCTCGGCAATGTGTCCACAACATTGCAACAACTACAGGCGCGGAACCAGCAGACAGCTGTAATTTGTTACACTTTTTACTTTTCATTATTGTGTATTTATTGTTTCCCTTATATTTCAGCAATGCTATATTGGCTGTTTTTTTTTTTCCTTATTCTCTTACTTTTCATAAAATCAGCAGGATATCAAGACTGAGCCAAACCTGGCTGTAGATCAAAGGTCTATGCCCATGGACCCATCATCGATATATGGGCAAGGGATTATTCAGTCAAAATCTGGATTAGCTGGTGTGGGTAAGTTAATTTCCTGGATAACAAAATTAAAAAGGTTTTTTTTTAAGTTAAAGTTCTTCGTATCCTTGTCTTTGTCACAATTGATTGAGCTTTGAACAGTATCTGTTGAATGCCTTTTGTTGCTATAAGTGTCATTGTTGGTTCTTTAGTTCTTTATTTTTCTTTTAACTGAGAGTTATAATGCAATTGTAGTAGCGAAGTGCATTAAATTGATAGCAACACCCTTGTAGTCCTAATGAGGTAAGAATTAACACTGTTGTAGTTGTTGATCTCTTAGTTGGTAACTTCGCAGGATTGAACCAAGGTGTCAGCGGCCTTCCTTTGAAGGGCTGGCCACTAACTGTAAGTTCACCAAATTTCTTTTCTTCCTTGTTGTTTGAGCTGACCATAACCTGCTCTATCCAATTTTTCTTTTCTCTTTCAGGGGATTGAGCAGTTACGTCCAAATTTTAGTCCGCAAATGCAAAAGCCATTTGTATCAACACAGCCACAGTTTCAACTTATGTCAACTCAACAGCAACAACAACTCCTAGCACAGGTCCAAGCACAAGGAAACCTTGGAAGATCACCCAATTATGGTGATATGGATCCTCGAAGATTTAGAGCTGTACCAAGGGGTCCCATAAATGGTAAAGAAGGTCAACCTGCTGGAACTGATGGATCGATAGGTTCTCCAATGCAGTCAAGCTCTCCGAAGGTCAGACCAGATCAAGCTGAATATCTCATGAAGGTTAGTTTCTTCAGAGCTTGAATGAATAGATATCAGTGACTCTTGATTTAGAGTGCATGTTTTGTTAAGTGAAAAACGTACATATTCTTGTAAGTAAAAACATACACGCATAACCTGAACAATGGCGTACGACTCTGATTTAGAGTGCATATTTTGTAAGTAGAAACATACATATTTTGTAAAAACATACACACCAAACCTGAACAATGGCGTATTTTGGAATGTACACTTTAACTCTGAAAATTTTGATTTTACTACCTTACATTTCAGTTTGTTTGATTTAACTAACTCTTCTTCAATGGAATGTTCTGTAACCTAACAAAAATATCCTGTTAGATAAAAAGAATTTTCTACAACTTTTTAGGTGAAAACTGTTATGTTCTAATGGAGCTTGATGGAATTTCCTAAAATTAGAAGCAATGCAAGGATAACTAGTAAAATAATAACATTCAATTTTCAGTTGTGCATTTAAAAATGCGCTATATTTCATGTAACAACTGCACACTTTTACATATTTTTTTAGTTTGAAGGGTTAGTAAGAAAACTGGTGCTAAGATTGACAGGTTTTTGTTGTGTTTTGTTTTTTTTTACCTAAAGAAGGTCAACACATATAGTTCATGTACCCTTTGATTTTTGTTAGTAACTTTTGTTTTGCTTCTATGCTTATTTTCCATGTAGTTGAAGGTCGTCCAGATGCAACAGTCCTCTTCGCAGCAACCCCAGGAACAGCTCCAACAGCAGCAGCAGCAAATACAACAGGTATTGTCCCGACTTTTCTCAGCGAAGGCTGGCACTTTTTACCTCTTCGTTTCCTTGACTCTATATGTTGATAGTCATGTCTACTATCTAAGATAGTATTTTTATTTTTATTTTTCTCTTTCATTTGAGATTCTAGCCCGTCAGATATTTATTTGTTACTATTTTCAGAATAATAGAAAAAGAAAGCAGCCTTCATCATCAGGAGCTGCAAACAGTACTGGTACAGGAAACACTGTGGGTCCCACCAGCTCTCCTCCATCAACTCCATCTACCCATACGACTGGTGAAGGAGTGGCAGCAGCTGCAAATATGCGTCATGTCAATAGCATGCCGAAGAGTTTAATGATATATGGTGCAGATGGAACTGGACTTGCTTCATCTTCCAATCAAATGGTAACCTTCTGAGCTTACCTCTTTTAGCTCTCTTTCTATGTGGTTAAATTTTGTGCTTATATCTAATTCTAGGATGATTTGGAGCATTTCGGGGATGTTGGTTCTTTGGATGATAATGTAGAATCATTCTTATCCCATGACGATGATGCCAGAGACATTTTTGCTGCATTGAAAAGAAGCCCTGCTGAGCACAATCCAGGGCCTTCAAAGGGTAATTCGGTACTGTTGCTTTTAGTCTGTGAAAAATTTTCAGTGGCACATATTTATCTCCTTTGTTTTTCAGGTTTTACCTTCAGTGAGGTTGGCTCTAACCGTACAAGCAATAACAAAGTTCTATGCTGCCACTTTTCTTCAGATGGAAAGTTATTGGCCTTTGCCGGGCATGAAAAGAAGGTACTGTGGTTAACATTTACTGCAAGATTGACCTTCTTAGTTAAACATGAATAAGTTTCTTGCAAATTTTTAATTACAACTTGAAGCTCATATAATGATGTGGGTTAGCTTATTATTTGTATTTTATAGGCTGTTCTTTGGAACATGGATACTTTTGAAACAGAGAGCACTCCTGTAGAACATGCTGATATAGTAACAGATGTCCGTTTCAGGCCAAACTCAACTCAACTGGCATCATCCTCTTTTGACAAAACTGTAAAACTATGGAATGCAGCAGAGGTAATGATCTCTATTATCAATCTCTTTACATGAATCTGAAGCAGTTGACTGCATTTGCTATTATGCATGTTGTTGGTTTGTTACAATATACATTTTATTCACATATGCGTTCTTTGAGCTTGCAACTTGTGTACTAGTTAGATTAAAGTTGCATTCTCTGTTCACTTTTGTTTCAATTGGCTACTTAGATCAAGTTGTTTCCCCATTCACTTTGTTTCAATTGGCTATTTGGATCAAAGTTGTGGTCCCTATTCACTTTGTTTCAATTGGCATTACATTTATGAATCCCGTTGTTCTTTTCTTCTTTCCTAACAGTAGTTACGATGATTTATTTTCAAACTTACCTTCTTAAGATCTGAACTTTTCAAATTCCATCTGTTGAGGATCATCGGAAAGTGACCTCTGTCACTATTTCCTAGGAAATAAAATTGATCACAATTGTTAAAATCATTATTTCTTTTAAGTTGTATCTCTTCATTATTATACACAGAAAAATGAAGCTTGATCATCTTTCACATATAACCAATGGCAGATCCTACTGATATATCCAACGTACACTATAGTGTTGGTTATTGTCTGACCATAGTATTAAGTTGCTCCTTTTTTTTTGGTTTTTGTAGCCTGGCTACTGTTTGCACTCCTTTACAGGGCATAATGGGCAAATTACATCACTAGATTTTCATCCAAAGAAGACCGATCTCTTATGCTCTTGTGACTGCAATGGTGAAATTCGACTTTGGAATGCAAGCCATTTCAAATGTTCACATGTTTCAAAGGCTAGTGGATTTATTTATATCTTTAGTCAGAGATGAAATTTTTTTGTGCTCTCAACTGTTAATTCTACGTATTTTCTGAACAGGGTGGTACAGTTCAAGTTAGGTTTCAACCTAACACTGGCCAGCTTCTTGCAGCTGCTGCAGAAAATGTGGTGTCTGTCTTTGATATTGAAACAGACAGGAAAAGATATACATTACAGGTTTTTTGTAAAAGCATTAAATGGTGTTTGTGATGACCTATATTTTCGAATTGATACTTCTGCACTATTTTCATTTGGCTCTTCTACACATATATTCCTGCAAAATCGTCTATTGACATTTATAACCTTGTTAAAAAAAAAAACACATATACCCCTTTAAAGAGTGGTTTCTTCTGGAAGTACCCTTATCTGAAGCCATCAGGAGTTATCCAAATCATGGGGAGAGTTTGGTTTTGCTTTAGAAGTTGTCCAAAGAGGAACATTTTTGTCGGTACAAGAGTGTACCTATGCTAGAAATAAAGTTTTGAAGGGCGTATATAAAAATTTAGATTTTGCAAGAGTATATGTAATAAACTTGATTTTTTTTTTTGAAAAAACAAATCATGTCCCTCTCAAAAAAAAAAAAAAAATCGTGTGCATTTACTTTTTTCTTTTTGCCCCTTTTAATGTTTTATTTTTTGCAGGGCCATGCCATGGAAGTGCACTCTATTTGCTGGGATAACAGTGGGGAGTACCTGGCATCTGTTAGCCAGGATTTAGTAAAAGTCTGGTCAATATCGACAGGAGAATGCATTCACAATCTAAACTCCAATGGGAACAACAAGTTCCATTCATGTGTTTTTCACCCAAACTACACCAATCTCTTAGTCATTGGGGGGCATCAGGTGATTGTGATTCTCTTTATCTGCTATCCAAAACATAGTAAATGACATAACCTTTTTCATTTTGACTTGTTTTTTTTTTTTTTTATCATTTAAGTATAATGTAGTGCTGTTTTAGTAGTGCTACTAAGAGGACTAATAACTCTTCCATTAAAATCGTTCCCAACTACTTCTGCATGGCAGAATTAGAAAACTTTAAATTGGAGTTTATGCTTTCGAGCCTCAAATCCCCATTTCTGCTTCTAGCCATGGTAGAAGCTTCAAATTCTCCTATCTGCTGCCAGCCACGGCTGACCCAGTTGGCCAGTGCTTAACAGTTTGGTACCCTGGGAGTGATTGTCCTGGGTTCGAGCCCAGGAGCGAGTGCAAATTGGGGGGATTTTTGGGGGTCTAGGGTGCCTACTGGCTCTCTCCAACCCACCAAACTTTTTTTAAAAAAAAAACCACGGAGAAGCTACTATTAGGCCTATTTATCAATAGTAGGCAGTTATCCTCGACATTTCTGTATTGCTGCTATATGAGAACTTTCTTTTCGAACTATCCTTCTCTACTGGATAGTTGAATCTCTCTCTCTCTCTCTCTCTCTCTCTCTCTCTCTCTCTCTCTCTCAATTCAGTTTTTGATAATTTAATAATTGCAGTCTCTAGAGCTATGGAACATGGTCGAAAACCAAACCATGCCGGTCCTGGCTCACGAAAGCCTAATTGCGGCATTAGCACAATCACCGGCAACTGGAATGGTGGCCTCTGCAAGCCACGACAAGTCTGTCAAGGTATGGAAGTAATCAGTAAAGCTCGAAGGGAGGAAATTAAGGAAGAATCAGCATGCTCTTTTTTGTCTTCTATATCTAAGTTTGTGGGATCTCACTAGCTGTAAGAGCACTAGTTATGACTGTTGATTACGACGCGTGCATTTGTTGCTGCTGTATTATTATCATCCTAAGTTTGGAACTATCTTCGGGTGGTAGTGGATGTGTAAGCGCTTGCTTGGCTTATGTAGAAATGCTGTTTAAGGTTGGCTGGTAAGGGATGTTAAATAGAACAGTTTTAAGTTGAAGAAAATAGTGATTAACCTGTTTAAATGAAAGAATTATTGGTCAAATTGTAACTTACCAAAGTTCATAATCTGAATTGACTGCTATTTTTATTCAGTTCATTTATGTAGTTGGTAATGCCATATGTGAACACAACACCTAACAAAGCGCAATGTAATGTTAGGTGTAACTATATCAACCGTTTCTAGTGCAAGTGGCAAAGAATTTGGTAATTGATATCCGAGACTTGAGTTCGAAGCCTAGTTGCTTCACAATTCCAGCAAAGTTTATTTTAAAAATAAACAAAGCGGATAGCATGTTACATTTCTCTCAAAAAAAAAAAAAAAAAAAATGTTAGGTGTAACTTTTTTGCCCAATCACATGTATTGGGTGTAAGATTAACACTCCATTTTTTGATGTACTTTTTTTTTTTTTTTTCTTTTCTTTTACTGAAAGATAGGCTTTCAGTGCAGCAATAGGTGGCATTTATTCTCTATCAAATCCGAAGTGTTAAGAAACAATAGTTTTATTGAGTTCTTGATAAAAAATAGGGTTTTAATAAGGTCTTGTACATATATATATATATAGAAAGTGAGCCCCATCTTTATTTGAAGGTTTGAACACACCTTCCCTTCCACTTCAACATTGTCAAAGGTGATTGATTAATTCCATAGAAATTCATTCTCTCTATAAGTTCTTGTCCAAAGTCTTCCACTATGGTCCAACTTATACTTCCCAGTCTTTTTTTTTTTTTTTTTTTAAAAAAAAAAAAAAAAAAAAATTTATTTATTTATTTATTATTATTTGGGTCATTGCATGACTTTGACTCCTACATATTACCATCTTAATTTCCTATCGTCTTACTTGTTTCTTCTTCTTCATTCAAAAACTGCACATACAAAAAATCAAACTATGATTCTTTAAACCATCACGGGTAACAATATATCACTAAACTAATTTGGCGTTTTTCTAAAACAAATTCAATATATGAATAAGAAAAACTTCAAAATTGGCATGTACTGTGGCCCACATATTCTCCCTGCATGTAAATCACGCGAAAATCGAAGTGCATTTTCCAAATAATTTCATGCAACTAGTCCTATATATATTTCAATTAAAACTCACTCCCTGGTCTCCCCGCTAATTACGACCCACCAATCCCTTTTTTGCCTACTCAATATTTCTTTCCTTAACTTAGAATCCCCATAAACGTAAACTCTCTCCAAAATAGTATTTAGATCCCATAGCTTACTATACGATAGAGTGGGTACTCTCTCTCTCTCTCTCTCTCTCTCTCTCTCTCTCTCCTCCCTTGTTGTTGTTGTTGTTGTAGCCATGTCCGAGGTCATCTCCGAAGCGTGGACCACTTATCTCAAGCAACTCCAACTCCACCCTCTGAGAACAAAGGTGCCATTTTTATCTTTTTTTCCCTGCGTTTTCTTTGTGATTTGGCCCTTTTTTCTTATGAATCCTTGTTTTTTTATTGTTGATCATGTGGTTTGCGTGTGTGGGGTTTGTTTGTGCAGGCGATCACTTCTGGGGTTTTGGCTGGTTGCAGCGATGCGATTGCTCAGAAGATCTCAGGGATCAGGAGGCTCCAAATTAGAAGGTTGCTTCTGATCATGGTATGGTTTTATTTTTCATTTTTTTAAAAAATAAAAATTTGTGTAATTTTTAGTCAACTTTTTATGATTTTCCTTTTTGCTGGTGATATTGATTTGCTTGATCCAAAGTTAATTAAATTTGTGTGAGAGCCATGTCTTAATTTTTAGAATATAAGGTTTTTGGTTTCTACTGTTTGATTGTTTGACTCCAAAATCTTAGTTTTGAAACAACTTTGATATTAGTGATTTGGACTGCATATGCCCAAAGTATCAAAATTTTGGGCTTCCCCTTCAGTAAAAGTTTCGAAAAGCTTGGACTTGTTATTCACAAAATTCCTTCCAATTTCGGAGCCCTTTAGTCGCATCAAAATGAGCTTTAGATGCCTTACTACAATTTTAAGGAAATTAATGACACTGGAATGAACTATTGAATGTTTGGGATCTTCGTGAACTCAATTTTGAATTCCTTAGCGCGACTAATGTTTCGTCATTTACCTTCTTTTGATCTGATTAGTCTAAGGTCCCATCCTGCTACCCTTAATAAGGGAGCCAATCACCCTCCTTTTTCCCAAAAATCTGAAATTGAATTAGTTTAAGAACAAGGATTCTAGTGCTTGCGACGCTAATATTCTGGACAATAACATGGGATAAAAAAGCATGTAGCAGGTCGCCTATTATATTGGAGTTGTTCTTTGTTTAAGAAAGAAGAAACAAAACATGAGGGGAAGGGACAAATGAAGAACAGAGGAAAAGAGGAGATTTAAGGATCATAGAGCTGTTATCATTTTTGTTTTCGCCATTTTGTTTGTTTCCTCGTAGTCATCGCTTTTCCTTTTAAAAGTTGATATTCGATATACGATCTCAATGCACACCTAGCAAATTAGCCTTTTTCACTGATCAGTTGAGTTTAAAAATAATAATAATAAAAAAAACTTTTCATTAGAAGTGCAATATTGTTCATCATGGCTTACGTAAAAATGCGGTTAATTTGGATAATTCTTCGCAGCTTTATGGCTTTGCTTATTCGGGGCCTTTTGGTCACTTTCTGCACAAGCTTATGGAGATTATCTTCAAGGGAAAGAAGGGGAAAGAAACTGTGGCCAAAAAGGTGAGTTCCTGATGGTGCTTATAACCAGTTCAAATGCTAACTCTGAATGAAATTGCAATTGGTATCCTAATACATCCGTTCTTCTTTATTTGCATTTGACCCTTTGGTCGTGGCAATTTGGGTCTTTTTCAGGTCTTGCTGGAACAGTTGACTACTTCCCCCTGGAACAACATGTTCTTTATGATGTACTATGGGTTGGTAGTGGAGGGTATGATCTAGAATGAATTACATCATTGATTTAAACTCTTCTTTGGTTCTAATAGAAATCCTTGTAAGAAGGGTCACTAACTGTAATCAGTGACTCTGTCGTATTTACCAAGTAATGTTTATTAATTTTTCCTTATCTAATATACACCATAATGATCTATTATTGGTAAAATTGCAGGCCGGCCTTTTAGTTCAGTGAAGAGCAAGGTCAAGAAGGATTACCCATCCATCCAATTGACTGCTTGGAAGGTGATTTTTCATGCATTTTCTGGGCTATACTTGTTTAGTACGCCAATTCTTTTTCAATTTTTTTTATCGTTTTTTGATCTAGCATGCCAAATTAATAGTACATATTCATATCGTGTAACTTGATTTGCAGTTTTGGCCGCTTGTTTCTTGGGTGAACTATCAATATATGCCTCTCCAGCTCCGTGTTCTTTTCCACAGCTTTGTTGCTTCATGCTGGTTATGATTCCTCATCCTTTTTAACTTGTATATTTTATAGATAGCTTTATCCAGTGAGTTAATTCTTCAAGTTAGAATATAGAGTTTAGTGATACGATTCTATCAAAGAAAATGGATTTCATATGTTTGTGACTTTAATATGACATGATATTGTGAGAGATTTGCAGTTATATCTGAACTTCGTATGGATTAAGTTAACTCTTATAAATGCTGACCATTGTTTCCTGTCTGTTTGAATTTCAGGGCAGTATTTTTGAACCTAAAAGCACGATCAATTACTGCTAAGAAGGCATAAAATTTGAAGCTAGAAACTATTTCAGGTTGGCTGCTACATTGCCTCTTCTCTTACCAAGCTCCGGAGGTTCCTTAATAGATTATTCATCAAATTTAGTAGTTTGTGGCCACATCCCTGTAGACACTATATGATGGGACATCATTACTTTGCATGATTTATATTTGAATAGAAGTGTTTGCTAGCTTGTTCTGCCGCAATGTGATCCTGGTTCCTTAAAAATGATACTCTTAACATGCTGCATTTTGTTCGTGTTTCTTCTTTTATTCCTGGACTGTTTTTCTTTATCACGGCCTAAAATGATTGAGGTCTTCATCTCTCTGCATGGTAATGGATTTGGTTGAGAATATGAAAGAGAAGATTACGGTTTATATGAGATTGTAAATCGAGCTAACTCGAGAGGGTGTCTGAATTCGTGATTTACTCTTGAGGAGTTCTCTTCATTTTGCCCTTTTAGCAAAGCAAGTATACTTGTAAGAATAGGTATGTGTCATATGCATGTTGATTGGATTCAGAATAAGAATGAATCTGACGCGGCGCTAATAACCACCCCCACAAAAGGAACTGCATTTGCAGTGGATGTAAAGCATATCTACCAGAGGATCTCATTAAATCCACTAAGATTTGCTCTGAAATCTACATATATTGACAGACAAACTGCGTAGAAAAGTCGAGCAAATGTTGTTCAATTTATCATGCAACAATGGCTCCCCTCAACACCTTCAAGCCTTTCATGGTGACTCTATTCATCATAGCAGTTCTTGCTTCATTTCAAGGAGGTAATCCATTCCTTCTCCCTATACAGGTCTGATACACAGCACAGGTAATGTTAGAACTAAACAGCAAGTTATGTAAAAAATCAAAGAGTAGAGTTCTTAAGTGAAATGTAGTGGAACCAACTCGCATTATTACGATAGTTACAGGCATTAATCCATAAATTTCACCCTCCTTCCTTACTCCTCTCTCTCAAATCTGTCACCATTCCTCTCAAATCGAGCTAATTCTTCGACAGTTCGAACAACAAACATTAATCATAATTTCATTCGTTGTATTTTTGGTGCTGCAGGTGTGTCTGTGGTCAGCGCGGGTGGGCACGCACACTGCGAGCTATTACCATACTCTACCGTCGACGGTTGCACGAGATTGTGCTACGAGAGGGGTATTCCAGTGATGGGCATCTGCACCTACAGCGGCGGAGTCGATCTCAACTGCTGCTGCCCACTCAATCCAAAATGAGCCAAATAGTGAGCCCGGCTTGTTTAGGATGAACCACATATGTGCATATATATATGATCATATTATGGCATGTTGTAGCAAATGGGAGAGGGACTATTTAAGCTTTTCGATCCAAATAATTATTTTTGTGTGCTCATATCGATCTGTTAGCTTCGGAAGGAACAAAAGTTACAAGTAAAAGGAGGAATTTCAGTGCAGTCACAAATCAACATCTTAGTTGTTTTATTTGACATGGCTTTTGAAACAACCTCTTGCGAATTGGAAGAAGCAACAGTTACGTGTTTCAGAATGAAATGAGCTTGAATTTGACATAATATATAGTACTTTCAAAGAGACTTCTATTGGAAAGGCTAATATTAAATTTTTGACAAGTTTAGTTTAAACAGTATACTGCAGCTCTTGTCAGGCCAACTGGACCCAATTTTAAGTTGCACTCTGATTGGGCTGGTAATTGGTAAAATGGCCGAGCCCTCTCCCTTGATGAATGATGTTAAAGAATTCTTTTATATTCTACATGCAGTACTTGTCACTATTGCTCTCCATTTGGCGCCACTAAAATGTTGCAATAATGATAGAGCGAGATACGTAGCAAAATAAATAGTGACCCCAGCTTAAACATTTTGAGCTGTTGATTTCGACCTATCGAATTATTATTACAAATAATTACAGTATATATATATATATATATAGAGTCCGACTAGAATACTATCGATAGCACCAAGTAATTGGTGCTATCAACTTTTCTGTCGTTGGATGAAAAGATATACGGTTGGGATTATAGTAGTCCCCTAAGATTTTTACTATTCAACCAACCACCTAGTAAACCCTAGGGAATCACTATCATCTTAACAATATATTTTTTAATCCAAAGGCTAAAAACTTGATAGCACCAATGACTTAGTGCTATCGATAGTATTCTAGCCTAATTCTATATATATATATATATATATATATATATAAACTTAGGCCCCTTAGAAAATTTGCAACATTGCTTTCTCTACTTTAGGCCCCGTTTGGTTCGGGTATAAATTTAAGAGGTATAAATTTTTTTATATCTAGAATAGTTTGCTATTCCGGAATAATCAAGTATAAAAGTTAAATTGTATTTGGTTCAAAAGTTGGTATTCTTTAGAATAAAAAAAATTATGTTTGGTTAAAATTATGGAATAGTGGAGAATAGTAGAAAAAGATGATAGATTTTTTATCAAAATACCAATTTTACCCTTACCTTATATATATATATATATAAATTAATTTTAATTATTATAAATTAATTAAAATGACAATTTAATTGTTAATAAATTATATCTTACCTAAATAAAATAATTTTTTATATTTTATAGTATATTTTAGTAAATAATAATTAGTAAACAAAATTAGCAAATATAATTAGTAAATAAAATATAAAATAATTTTTTATATTTTATAGCATATTTTATTAAATAAAATTAGTAAACATAATTAGTAAATAGTATATTTTAGTAAATATAGTCTTAGATAGGAAGCTAAGCTAAAGCAAAAAAAAAAAAAAAAAAAAAAAAAATTCATTCATTACCCCTAGGTATAAACTTTATTTCAGGGGAAGGTTGAATAAAAATTAACGGGTTATTCTGAAATAACCCGTTATGCTAAAAATATTTTAAACTTTTATTCGCTTTTTGCCCTATTATTTGGCAAGAATTGATTATTTCCCAACCAAACATGATGACCTTATTTGGCGAGAATAAGGTCTTTCCTTTTTTGATAGGGAGGAACCAAATGAGTGGTGAATAGAGAAAAAGAGGAGTAAGGATTTATAAATAGCTAAAGAGTAATGAATAGGGAGTCACCCCAGTTTCCTTGTTACTTTATAACTGTGCCCTTACTAATGTTTAGTATTTCAGTAGCAAGGCACCTGGATGAGTGTTTCTCCAACAGAAAAATAAGAGATAAAATTGAGAGTATCTACCTCTAACAAAACAGGCCTAGTTAATATCAGTCTCCAACATAAATTGCTGAATTGAAGATCATCATCTACACTTTAAAACGTTAATTTGTTTATGAGCTTTGTAATTGAGAGCATTTACATCTACATGATACCATGTGTAACGGTCGAGCCTGTAAACACTAATTAATAACTTGTTGGAATTAACACTACAATAAAATTAGATTATAGGAACACATCTTTATGATATTTTTGTACAATTGTCATATCTATATTTTATCTATATTCAAAATTAAATTATAGAAACATATTTTTAGGACATATTACAATAATGTATCGCTATACACCCTAACGACTGCACATATAGCGACACTAATTATAAGTGTCGGTATTTTTGCTAATAGTATTTTTTTTAGATTTTAAAAATACTTAAAAATATCGCTATACCATAGTTTTGTTGTAGTGTAGACTAGTGACCCAAAATATTTAACTCTAATTATTAATATTAGAGTTCGTACTAAGTATATACCTCACATAATGTCTTTTTCATTTAGTGTTGGACTATTAAAAGCATTATAAACTCTTTGGTACTGTTTGTTTCGGGTACAAAGGGGAAATAAGCTCTTTGTATCCAAACATTAGTAGATGAGGGGTGGAACCGTTGATTATTCCACTGTTCCCTCCCTTGGGTGGAACAAGCTTGTTCCACCCAAAACAAGCTTGCTCATTCGCCCACGCAGTCTTCATATTCTCCTTTTTTTTTTTATTTAAATTAAAAAAAAAATAAATTTTAAGATATTTAAATTTATAAATTTATAAAATTTAAAATTTAATTTTTTTATTTTATAATTTTTAAAATTTTTAACTTTATTTTTTAATAAATCTAAAAATTTTATTTTTTTAAAATTTGTCTTTAAAATTTATTAATTTTAAAAATTTAAAATTTATACAAATTTTTTATAGAAATTTTTAAATTTATAAAAAATTTTAAAATTAAAATTTTTGCTCCCACTTTTGCAATTTATAGCTTTTAAAATTTTAAACTTTAATTTTTAATAAATTTATTAATTTATAAAATTTTAAAATTTATACAAATTTTTAAATTTTTAACTTTAATTTTTAATAAATTTAAAAATTTTAAAAAAGGTAAATTTTTAAAATTTATACTATTGGTGTCATGTATCTTAATTAGTTCTTTTCAAAAAAAATATTTTTCTTATATTTTTTATGATATAGTGCGCTAAAAAAAAAAAAAAAAAAAAAGAAAAAAAAAAGAAAAAGGAATAAACCAGTTTTTCCTCTAATTTCACCCCCAATTTATAGGAGCCTAATCCTTTTTTATGGTACAAAATTAAGAACAAGTGAATAAATGGCTACTAAGGCCTCATTTGATATGTATGATATTTATTTTCTAGTTTTTAAAATAAAATTTTTTATATCAAAAGATATAGGAGTAGATGATGAATTACTTTCAATCCTTTTATTTAAAATATTTACTTGACAATAAAAAATAAAAAATTATTTTTTTTTATTTTAAAAATTTTCGGAAATAAATTGTCAGTTATTATTGGACCATATATTATTATACATTATAATTTAACCAACTATAACAATTATTTTATTTTTTTCTTTCAATACATTAAATTACATAAAATTAATATTAAAAAAATAAAAAATGGACAAAGATACCAATCATGGCTTATCATTAATTCTTTTTGAAAACACACAAGAAACATTTTGGCATTAATAACATTGAACAACATAATTAAAAAAAACGCTAATGTTAACAATTTTAAATTTTAAATTTTAAATTTCATACTAAAATCTAAATTCACTTTTCCGTTAACGTAGGCACCCCACTAGATTTTATTATTAATTTTTTCTTTTGACCGTGGAATACGGAATGATTCGTGCGTAGTACTCTAACAATTAATTCACGTCTAATAATTTCTCTTTTTAAAATTTTTTGATTCACAATATATACGAGCGTGTACAAACTAACTATAATTATAACATATATAACTCATATATGGTATGAAAGATATATCTCACCGTATATATATTCAGTTATTAATTAAAAAGATTTTACCATTAAGTCTTTTTTATCTTTTTGTACCCTATAAAAGATGCACGACAAGGTTACAACAAACACGGGTAAATTCAAAAAAATGGCTTCTCCATTATTAAAGCTCCAAGCTTTTGCCTTTTCTCCTACTCGATCATCATCTTTAATTACCTTCTAATATTTCTCCTGTCCTCAATGCAGTAAATTATTAATCCTCTAACTTTTTATTCTCTATCTATTTCTACTTCCCTTGATATATAATGAGGAGCAATTAACACGGTTTAAGCACTTTTGTTATTTATATATATACCTCAAGTAGAAAACACCGTTAAGCATTTTGATGCTCGATCTATACTCCACTTCAGTAGAATTTTAACTTTTTTTGTAGTACTTTGATATGTAGTTAATTTAATCATGCATGAAACAAATAACTGATACATGGACAATAATTATAGTATAAATTTTCTCGAGTGTTATTGAATCTTAGTTCTCAGTTTTTCGCTTACACTATCGATTGTTAGAAAATGATGATCAAGTATATATGTTTCTTTTCTACTTGCAAAAATATTACCCTCTCATATATAACATAAAAAAATTTCTCGCACATCTACGATTGTATTTAATTGAAATAAATATAACGTAATTTACCATATGAACGATCGAAACGAAATCACCTTCGCTTTTATTATTTTGAAATTTGAGTGGATGAACGGATCGACAACAATAACTTCGATCAATCTTTATAATACGTGTCTCATTTAAAAAATAATAATAATTCCGCGCGTACGTACGCACCTGCTTAAAAATAGGGAACCTTCCTACCAACCAAACCCGTTCATGCTTGTGGGCCATATATAATTTTGCCATATATAACAGTAGGATTATATGTTAGGTCACGTATGTAAAAAAATGTTTGGGTCCTGCTCTGACATTTAAAGGTGGCATTGAATTCTCATTTGAATATGCACCGACTTTTTTGATCAGCGATGCATCAACGGTCACGATCATTTGCTGGACATATTTGCATTTCCATCTGGCCTGTGTAGTGATCTCACCGTTCATGCAAAAGAAGCAGTTGCCATGAAAATGAACTCACGTGAAAAGGCGAATATGTTAATTAAATCGAGCTAGTTGAAGTTTGGGCACTGTAGTTTGGTACGAATTAATGTTAGGTACGTTGTTGCTACCCCGATTTACAATTTTTATATTAGTTGTAGTTACTAGTTACTAATTGGTCATGTAAAACATTTTACTTGAGTTGCAGTTACACTATTTACGATAACAAAAATTTATTTCACGAGTTCATGGGAAATTATTATGTTAAAAAATTATAAATTTTATATTTTACAGAAACTCATCATCAAGCTCATAAACTTATATATCAACCCGTATGAATTTAGTAAATTTTGCATGCATGTACCACGCCGTTATATTACTACGTATAATAGTTTTCACATGTAGATCCGAATCGTTGGCTTTTCTAATACTGCTAAATTTGTCTCCTGGGAGACCATGCCATATTGGACATGGGTAGGGTTTTGAGTTACTACCTCTAGTCGATCTCTATCGCACCCGATTCTGATCAAACTCAGATACTTTGATTAAGAACTTTGGATTGAAATCTCAATTTGTCTCTCGCTAATTAAATTGCTCTTGCGGCCCATAAAGATCAAGCCCAATGACAAATTAATCAGAAGAGTCAACAGAAAATTCTAGTATAAAATGATATGTGTCGAAAAATTTAGGCTCAACTCATGCTCACATTAATTACCTAAGAATGTGACATGCATATACACTAAAATTCATCCAACTATCTAGGCGCAGTAACATATATATACCAACCTTGTAAACTACAAATATTTATTAGCATAGGTTGTAACGTTTTGTCTTTTTTTATCCATTTTTTTTATGAATATGAAGATTTCAATGTGTTGTGAAACAGTGGACTGCTGCATTTGACAGCGCACACAGGTGTTATTAAATTTGCCAGTTGCACTACACTTGCATTTGAGCCATGCATGCATGCATTTCACCTCCTTCAATCAATGCTTAATTTTAGTTTCGTTTCCACTTGAAAATCGAAATTGAGATTACAACTTAATTTCCACCATGCATGCACATGGTGAGCGCGTATGAATCGACCATGCAACTACCACTCTTCCTTTCCTTTCCTTTTCTCTCTTTAGCTTCAATATATATATAATTTTGCTCTTAAATGTCTAAAGGGGGCAGCAATACCTACTACAGCAGGGGTATAAGAAATTCACTCACTCACGCCCTCCCTTTTCACTTGTTAGCAATTTCTTTTTTAAAAAATAGATCTTTCAATTAAAAATGTAATCAAATTAAACAACCTAGTTCATTCATAAAGTAGTCCTGCGCGAGCATCTCAAAAATAGCAGTTTGAGTGGTAATTAATGTAGTATAGCATAAATTCGTAAAAGAGTTTTCGAACCAGGAATTAATCAACCATCGATAGAAATAATTTAACATGATTCACGCACGAAACAAAGAATAGAATTCAATCGCCAAATTGCGCGATTTGTAGATATATGTTAATTAATCCTATAAATCTATTTGTAAGCCTTTTATTTTTTATTTTTTTTTTCTAAAGAGAAGTTGTAATTAAGCATTAGCTTGGCTCTTCAATAATTATCGCCAAATTGCGCGATTTGTAGATATATGTTAATTAATCCTATAAATCTATCTGTAAGCCTTTTATTTTTTATTTTTTTTTTCTAAAGAGAAGTTGTAATTAAGCATTAGCTTGGCTCTTCAATAATTATCGCCAAATTGCGCGATTTGTAGATATATGTTAATTAATCCTATCAATCTATTTGTAAGCCTTTTATTTATTATTATTATTTTTTTCTAAAGATAAGTTGTAATTAAGCATTAGCTTGGCTCTTCAATAATTATCGCCAAATTGCGCGATTTGTAGATATATGTTAATTAATCCTATCAATCTATTTGTAAGCTTTTTTTTTTTTAATTTTTATTTTTTCTAAAGAGAAGTTGTAATTAAGCATTAGCTTGGCTCTTCAATAATTATTGGCCACGATCCATGCATGTGATTAATATATATTTACACCTGCCTAATATTACGTACTACAAATCTTTTTTGTGCACATCTCTCTCTCTGTGTCATTAAAAGCTGCTTATGTACAACGATGCATTAAATAGATTGCTACTGCTGAGTATTAAAGGAGCTTCTCAGTGTAGCTCGAATTCCTTTGTTTGGTTCAACCCCACTGGATACGTTGATTGTTCAAATAAGGAATGAAATTAATTCTCCCAGCTAGCTATAATTATTTGTAAAATAAAATTGTACTGAGACCATCTTAATTAACTAAAAGGCCAATTTTTTTTTACTTTTTAAATAACCTATCAATTTTTTTTTCTTTTATTGGCGCTACTGATCTAACTATTTAATTTCAAATTTACTTGATTTGACCCATCATTTACATATAGTTAGGTTAAAAATTTTGCTAAAATTAATCACAGATCTCTTTGTTATTAATTAATTAGCTGTAGATGATCGCAGCTTAATATATATATATATATATATATATGCTGAATAGTGACTAAAGCTACTGAATATATTAGATGAAATAATCGATCAATAAATTAATTTGATAATTTTAATTCATTAAAATAAATTTCTTTAATTTTTTTTTTTTAAAAAAGAAGAAATTTGAGCAGTTCATTTGAAATCGGCTTACAGTTGAGGAGTTTCTGTAATATTTCTGGCATGTATATATATAAATAAATAAGAGGGAAAAAAAAGAAAAGAAAAGAAAAAAAAACATAAAAAATTCAGAAATTTGTTTTTTTTCCCAATACATATATATTTGTAAATCCACAAAAGCACGTCTACAATAATCCCCAGTTGGTTAGCTCGGTCCCACATACAATTGCACAGTGGCCAACCAACCAGTATACCATTTAAATCACATCCCAAAAAAGAAAAAAAAAAACTAAGAGAAATTGCAGCATTAAATATTGATGTATGGCATGTACATCAATCAATTACAACTTCCAAATCAAATCTCCACACCCAAAATAAAATAAAATAAAATATAATATAAATATAAATATAAATATTGTTTCCTCTTCTTCTTCTCCTTCTAATAATAATAATACACTCAAATTATTATTATTATTATTATTATTATTATTATTGCATGCATATGCATATAGGTTATACGTGTGTGTATATATATATATGCATATGCAAATATATAAAAGGGAAATATATATAAATATAATGATTAATTGTTGCTTACTCGTCGTTGACCCATCCGTACTTCTCCATGAAAGGGTTGACTAGAGTCTGGGGAGGGTAGTGGTCAACGCAGTCGGACCAGACCCCACCGTCCCCGGACAGATCGGTCTGGACCTCCCAGAGGGCGCTGTTGCACTTGAAGCCGGCCCCGAAGCTGATCATGAGGACGCGGTCCCTCCGCTTGAGCCGGCGCTTGGCCTCCATGTAGCCGAGGACGTACCAGAGGCTGCTGGCAGAAGTGTTACCCCAGCGGTGCAGCGTCATCCGGGCAGGCTCCAGGTCGAACTTGCTCAGACCCAGGCTCCTCCCCACACCTTCGATCACCGCCGACCCGCCCGTGTGCAGGCAGAAGTGCTCCACCCCGCTCTTGAAGTCGATGCGCGCCGCCGCCGCCGCGTTCGCGTTCGCGTTCGCGTTCGCGTTCGACGCCGGCCCCTGGTGATTGTCAGCCTTGGCGGGCGTCGACAGCAGCGACGGAGACCCCAGCTTCTGCCGCGCGAGGCGGACGGAGTAGAGCAGCAGCTCCCGGAAGGGGAGGATCTGCGGGGCCAGCACGCGGAGGTTCTCGACGAAGGCGCGGACGGCGGCCTTGGGGAGGCCCTTGCTGAGGTGGAAGCCGACGAGCCCGGCGTCGTCCTCACGCTGCACCGCGCAGCTGTAGGCCTCGTCGTTGGCGCCGATGTGGGTGCGCACCAGGCGCTGCAGCCGTAGCTTGGCGCGGCCGCGCAGCGCGGGGTCGTTGGTGAGCAGCACCGCGCAGCCGCCCGAGCGGAAGAGGCAGTTGCCGAGCATCATGGACTTGTCGCATCCCGAGTACCAGTTGGGGCTGATCGACTCCGAAGTCACGACCGCGGCCAGAACTGGCCTCCCGGACGCCCGAAACACGTTGTTGACGAGGTCGACGGCGACCAGGCTGGCGCTGCACCCCATCCCGGACAGATTAAAAACTCTGACGTCCTCCCTCATCTTGTACTTGTTGACGATGCGGGAGGCGAGGGACGGCGCGGGGGAGAACATGGACACGTTGACGGCCAGCACGTCGATGTCGGCCGGGCGGAAGCCCGTCTTCTGGAAGAGGGCGTCGAGGGTGGGGAAGAGGAACTCGTCCATCTCCTGCATGGCGTCGGCGTGGGTGGGGGACTCCTCGCGCCCCTCCAGGATGCTGCGGGGCCCGTACGTCTCCTCGCCGATGCCCGAGTTCACGATCACCTTCAGGAGGAACTTGTACTCGGGAAACCCCAGCCGGCGGTTCCGCGCTATGATCTGCCCGCAGAAGTCGGTGGACAGCTTGCGGTCGTCCGTCGGCTTGAAGCAGACGTAGTCGAGCAGGTAGCAGTTCCGTAGCCGGCGCCGCCCGAGGGATTTCCAGACCAATGAGAAGGAGTAGAGGAGGAGGACGAGCAGAGTGACGGATACTAGAACAGCCATAATATTGTATATATGCAGTATGTATATATATATATATATATATATATATATATATATATGTATGTATATATATATATATATATATGTATATATGTATATATATATAATCAGTGATGGATCTATATATACATATATATATATATATATACACACACACACACACTAGCTAGCACCGGCAATAATGTTACTGAGAGCTAGCTAGCTAGCTAGCTAGCTAGCTAGAGCTGCTTCTTATTTGGTTTGCTGCTGCTTCTACTAATAGCTAGCATTACTCTTGTGGGTTGGTATTTGGGAGCGAGTGATTCAGTGGGTTTGGATTAATTTTGATAAAGTGGGCTTGATTGAGGAGCAGAAGCTGAAGCTGAGATAGACTATTTGAAGGGAAGAAGGGAAGGGGAGAGATAGAGAGAGAGGTCAAGAGTGTGTGTGGGGTTGTAGTTAAATGCAGTCTTTGGATAGCTTCCAACTCCCCAACTAAATTTAATGGGTCATGTGGGAGTTGAGAGAGAGAGAGAGAGAGGGCGAGAGAGAGAGAGAGAGAGAGGAGAGAGAGAGAGAGAGAGAGAGAGAGAGAGAGAGAGAGAGAGAGAGAGAGAGAGAGAGAGAAGAAGTTATTACCTGCACCCAGTGCATGTATAATTGCATTCACGCACTGCATCTTACGATAATTTTCTTTCGTAGAGGTGTTAGAATCACATTTTAATTTGCTGGTTATATATATATATATATATATATATATATATATATATATATATATATATATATATATATATATATATATATATAGAGGTGTACTAAGACAACGATTTTTTATGAACCGAATAATCTTAATTTATCTAGACGTTGATTTCTAGTACTAGCTAGTAGATGCATGCTGGGGTAAAAGGTTTTCATTATACTATAGATCAATATATTTTCTCCAATTTTCTTTAGTTTTAGCATATATAGTGATCATAAAAGAAAATTGGATGCTGCGTCTAACGCATGCGGATGCACCTGGTGCATGAAATATAATCAAGATAGAGAGAGAGAGAGAGAGAGAGAGAGAGAGAGAGAGAGAGAGTAGAGAGGATATGGGTTCTAGAAAGGAAGGGTGTGGTGGGCGTGCATATAATTAATCTCACGAGACAGGGCGTTTGCTCACGTTGAAGTCATGCGAGCTGGAACGAGAAGGAAGGTGAAAGAGTTCCTTACCATAATGTAGTGATTATTAATTGGTCTCTTTCGCTATATATGATGCTGGAATTTTTTTAATTTTTTAAATTTTTTTAATTTTTTTTTTTTGAGTCGAAACTCGAGACAAAATTACCTCCAGCTAATTTTATTGCAAACTATGATGATGGATTAACCGAGCAAAACGATCGAAGCAAACATCCATAACTAGATAATTAGTGTGCTATTAACGGAAAATACTCTATACCTACAAATCCAAGTATATACATTTTACATTTATATATAGTTCGTGGAACCCATGCCTTACTCATGAATCATCTAAATTCTCTTGATTGGATGCATCTCAGCCGTTGGATATATAACTCCGTGCTTATGATTTCTCTGTAACCTTTAGTGGGTATAGTAGAGCTCTTTGAACGTACTTAACGTTTCTTAGATCATGTACTTACTCGAAGGGACACAAAAAAAGAAATATAAAAATTAACTCGTCAAAATGTACGTACGTATATAGAGAGGCACATTACGAAATAACTAATCAGATTTCAGAGTATTTGTCTAGTCACAGTTTTAGAAGTATTATATATGTTTATTTATCAAAAACTTGTTTTCGTTTTCGTGCGTCTTATTTAGGCAATTAAACTTTCAAAGCATTTTAGGTTTAGATTTTGATACAGTACTCTACATTTGGCTTATTATACCAAGTTACCAACCAGCTTAGGGTGCAGTGGTTAGGTACCAAAGTTTCAATCAAGTGGTTTCAATAGAACCCAGCTGTGGTCACTACAACAAAATTAGGGTATAACGATATTTTTAAATATTTCTAAAATCTAAAAAAAATATCACTGACAAAAATACCGACACTTATTGTAAGTGTAGCTATATGTGCCGTCGCTAGGGTGTATAGCGACACATTTTTATAATGTGTCCATATAATCTAATTTTGAATATAGATGAAATATAGATAGAACACTTATACAAAAATATAACAAGCATGTATCCCTATAACCTAATTTTATTGTTGTGGGTCTTGTGAATAGAAGTCCCAGCTCGTTACTTCTTGATCATTATATGGGAGCAATCTTAGTTCTTGATTGTTTGATCGGATTTTCAACTTTGGAAGAAATTTTTTATCAGGTTATTAAAATTAATCTATAATTAAACAATGAAAATGTAGGACCAAACTCACCGTACCTAGCACAAGTTGTTAAATATATATAAAATATATAAATAAGCAGATTCAGAAAATTTTGTTATTTTTTATTTTTGATTAAATTTATTATTAAAAAAAATAGAACAAAATGGTAGGACGCTATCATTCTCTAGAAAAAAAAAAAAAAAGAAAAAAAAAAAGAAGGAAAGTTTAGGAGCCACTTGATGTAGTATTTTTCAAAATCAACTTTCTATGCATAAAAGTATTGCATGTCAAGTATGGAAGTATAGGCCCTTTTTGAAAATGAAAGTTCATAGTATTTTTTTAGCTTCCATTTTCCTCAAGGCAAGTAAACATCTATACATATATAATTTGAGAGTTGATGAGAGTTTACGTGTTGTGCCCTTCTAATCAATCCTTGATCAATCATTTTCTGATTTTTACGAATTATCTATTAGAATCTTATTCTGTTTTTTTTTTTTTTCTTTTGATATAAATGTTATTGTGTACTTTTATTATTTAGAGAGGACAAAAAATTTTATTATTTTTTTTAGATTTTATTTTATCTATATATTTTGTAAATTTTTTTTTTTAATATCTTAATTAATAATTTATTTTTTTATGTGTTTATTTTGTAAAATATTTTTTAAGAATTTAATTTAATTTTTTTTTTTTTTGAGTGTTTTATTTTTAGATTTTTTCTTCAATATTTATTTTACAAAGTATATTTTAAAAGTTTAATTATAAAATTTCTATATATTTATTTTGTAAAATATTTTTGTCCCTCGTGGCAACTAATAAAATCTACCATCTTTTCATAGAATCTATATATATATATATATATATGCAAAAGAAAGAGATTTTACCGTTTTTGCATAAAATATTTTTTTTTTCTTTTTACATAAAATATTTCAAAATATTTTATACAAAAATATTTATTTTATATAATATTTTATAATAAAATATTTTTTATTAGTCTTTCTAATAAAATTTTAAAGAATATTTTTTTTATCTTTTTTTTTTAATAAAATCTTATAAAATTTTATAAAAAAATCTCAATAAGCACGAGTACTTCACTGGTTTACTCAAAAATAGAAAGAATAACTGGCGAAAATCAGAAAAAGAAAATGGGAAAAAAAGAAAAAAGAAAACAATCAAAACTAGTACTAAATTTAATTTGGGTAGGTTAATTTTCATGAGATGCACCAATCATAAAAGGCCACCTGTTGTGCAATAACTACAAACCAAGTTGCTAAAACCACACAACATTTATGCAACACTGTGCACTAGGCAAATGCTAACAAAAACTAGTGTTGCACAATCCAATCAATCAAGTACATGTAAAAGATAAAAGAGTTTAAACTTTTAAAGTCAAAAGTAAGTGGATCAGATTCTAGAAGGTAAAGAGAGAGTGATTCTCTTTCATTTCACCACCTTTGGGACCAACAACCAACCACCACTGCGAACTGGGGACCCAACTTAATTGTACAGCAAGATCACAAACATAAAACTACTTTCACTAAGAAATTAAAAATATTCACAAAATATATAATTAATAAATAATTACTCAGCATCTATATATGACAATTAAGTGGTTAGCAGTAATTAAACTTTTCCAATTTTGTACATCACAGTTAATTAAAGTGGATATATACACTGCAGCTTTCAAAAAGCCAACATGCAATTAAATGGCTATTGTGGAAAGCTCGCTTAATTATGGACTCTATATTTTTTATGTACATTTTGAGATATCAACTGCATTATATATTATATATCTGTGGTTTACAACCATTGGGGCCCTTGTCATTTATGATGTCAATTGGTTTTTGGTTAACAGGTCAATCGAGTTTGCCCGGGTCCTATTTAAAAGTCATTGTGAAAACCCCACAAGATCACAAAAGATAAAATTGAAAACATTTCCAATTTGTCTTCCGTGAGTAGACTGTAGATTTTCTACAGTTCTGCTATACTGGAAATTTCGTTACGCTGATCGTCGATTTCACTATTATGCTAGAAATTTCGTTACGCTGGTCGTCGCTTTCACTATCCATCAATCAAACCACCATTACTGTAAGAAAATTAATATTTAAAAATATTTTTTTTTTTTTATATATTTAAAGACACTTAAAATGATTCTAATATAGTTTAGGATCACATTTGTATTGAAATATTTGTAAATAAAGAGTCAACGCCACTTATATACCGACGTTTATATATATACTAATTAAGTATCGGTAAAACATATTCCAATATTTTAAAGTGTTACGATTTTTTAAAATCTTGATGTTTTAAAACGTCAGAAAATTATAAATTATAGTAAAGTGAGTCGAGCTTCTATATTTTTAAAGATATCAAATCATTGGTACTTATAAGTTTTTAGCCGTTGGATGAAAGGATGTGCGGTGAGGATGATAGTGGATTGTTTGGATTTAATGGATGGTTGGTGAAATAGCATGATCTAAAATATGACGAAATTAGTCAAAGAAATAAATATAACGATAGAAAAATTATAAACACCAATTCGATTTTGCACTTTTAAAGGCATAGTAATCGAACTCCAGTAAAATTTATTATTTAATAAATTAATTTGATATATATAAATGATGATACTTTTTAAAACGCTAGTATTTAATATATTATAAAATATTTTTTTTTCGAAGAAAATTGCAACTGCTCATTATGAAAGGGACGCTTGTTTTTCTAAAGGCAAATCAAATTCATTAATTCAATTAATAGCTAATGTACATATATAGTTGATGAATGCATCAATCGCAATCACAATCAATTTTGCTAATGACGTTTACTCGTCCAACGACCTCTAGTCCGAGGTTGACAGTACATAAAATATTCAAATTACATGTTCGAGAGATTAAATGTAAAATATATAAATATCGTATTTTCATCGTTTAAATTTTAAAAATATAACGATTATTTCACATATATGTTTTTTTTTATTAGAGAGATCAATTGTTTCAGTGCTGTTAAATCAAGAGTTTGATAGTCAAATTCCATTACTTCATTTTGCATTGAAGAGAGAGTCTCTCTCTCTGATCTCTCTCTCTCTCTCTCTCTCTCTCCTAACTACTACTACTACACGTAGAAGCAAATAGCCGAATCAATTAAAGCACCATGTGGCTTCACCTGCTATTGCATGCGTACAGCTTTATGGTGTTGAATATCTACAGCCCAATGTGAAGGGTTTTGCGATTGCTTAACCAAATGCATGCTGATAACTAAAAAGCTCGAGTTTGGCCTAATTAAGCTCGATCATGCATGTAATTGTGGAGGAATTAAATGAGATCAACACGTACCCATCACTCACATGATCAACTGTTATTCAATTAAATATGTCTTTTGCCAAACTTATATTATTGCCAAGCTACCCGCCATTTCTATACCTAACTATTCATAATATTGCCATACTCAAGCACTTTTATATATCTTTTTGAAAAATGTATGATGTGGATGATTTTAATTAATTAATTGTGTGTTGACTAGCTAGTACTCATATCATAATATTTGACTAATTAAAGCCACTTAAACCTAGTTTGATGATGATGTGACCACTAATAGTGCTATTTTTTTTATACATTGAATTAATAGTCCTAAAAATTTAAATAGACTTCTAATATTTTATCATTTCATACGTGTATAATTAATTATATGCTTTTCTGATAATGATTGTTACTATAATTTTATAGTATAAAAATAAAAAAATAAAATAAAATAATACCTACTTTGAAATTTTTAAATGCTTTTAGGTGGTTGTCATTATAATTTTATTGTATAAAATATATATATAAAAAAAACATAAGTGCTTTTGAATTTTAGAACCTTAATTTTAATATAAAAAAAGTGTTATTTTTTTTGCCTCCCAAACTAATTAAGGCTTGAATGGTCCTAGCTAATCAAATGTCTTGTAATTAAGGCTTGAATGGCCCTAGCTAATTAAATGTCTACTAATTAAGGCTTGAAAGGCCCTAGCTAATCAAGTGTCTACTTAAATGATCTTTTACGCTACTTAAATGATGTAGTACTTATATATGCCTTATCACAAAGTTATTAATTACTTACCCTCCACTTGTTCCTAACTATCCAATGTCACGCACTAACACTTCATAATTAAATTATAACTTCCCCAACTGTGTTGATGTGGATGGCTATAATAGTGGAGGGCTATAATAGTGTATTTTAGCTAACTTAAATAATTGTACCACATGTGTGTGTGTGTGTGTGTGTGTGTGTGTGTGTGTGTGTGTGTGTGTGTGTGTGTGTGTGTGTGTGTGTGTGTGTGACTAGACTATATATATATATATATATATATATATATATATATATATATATATATAGACTATTATGCTATCGATAACACCAAGTTGATGCTATTATAATTTTAACCTTTAGATTAGAGAATATTTGGTTAGGGTGATAATGGACTTTTAAAATTTAGTGGGTGTTTGGTGAAATAATATGATCTAAAGGATAAAAATAATAAAAAATAGTAGATCTACTGTGAAAAATTTGGTAGCACTAATTGCTTAGTGCTATCGATAGCATAGTAGCCGAACTCACATAAGAGGGGGGGTGTTCTTTTATAAGCACAACGCTTTTCGTGTTTATAAGTCGTTTTCGATGTTGGGACTTCCGAATCGACAATCGATTTTGTTAGACTTAACTTAGAATATTTAAAATAATTAGACAATAAATTTTGTAATTTTTCGATAGTATTTGTTCGTAATCGAAGGAATTCAAAATCAACAATTTTAATGGTAGTGGTGAACCATTGGCAAATTTAACGATGTAAAAATAATCATATCACGTAAATTTTTAATAGAAAATTTTTTATACTATATAAAACAATATCAATATCTTAGATTTAAAATTTTAGTGTTACATCATTATATTTTGTGAGATTTTTATTTTCAATTATTGATTTTGAGCCCTTTTGATTACTAAGTAAATAATATCGAAAAATTATTATTTTTTTTAAATAGTTCAAATACTCTAAATCAAGTCTAATATAGCCGATCGTCAATTCAAAAATTTCAACATCGAAAATAACTTATAAACATGAAAAAAATATGTGCTTATAAAATTATAGCAGCTGCATTGTATATATATATATATATATATATATATATATATATATATATATATATATATATATATATATAGAGAGAGAGAGAGAGAGAGAGAGAGAGAGAGAGAGAGAGAGAGAGAGAGAGAGAGAGAGAGAGAGAGAGAGAGAGAGAGAGAGAGAGAGAGAGAGAGAGAGAGAGCGCGCTAGGCTGAAATGTTATTAATAGTATCAAGTCATTGGTGCTATTAAATTTTTAACGGTTGGATTAAAAGATGTGTGGTTAAAATGATGGTCGGTCCTTTGGGTTTAATGGGTGATTGAAAAAGTAGTAAAATCTAACAGGTGAAAATAGAAAACTTGATAGCACCAAATACTTGATGTTATCGATAATATAGTAGCCGAACTCTCTCTCTCTCTCTCTCTCTCTATATATATATATATATATATATATATATATATATATATATATATATATATATATATATATATATATATATATATAGTCTGACTACTATAAACTATTGATACCATTAAATATTTAGTGCTACCAAATCTGTCTCCACTAGATCTATCATTTTAATCATTTTTATTTTTTAAATCATACTATTCCATCCACCATCTACTAAATTTTAAAAAATTACCGTCATACGAATACATACCACCTCCCAACGTACATTATCTCCATCTATTGAATTTATACCCTCTTCTTCATTTAAAATTGAGGAATTATATATATACGTCCTCTAGTTATACATAGAGACTCCTACGAAGAGCTTCATATAGAAATTTTACTCTTGTCCTTAATATATGAATCAGTTTGTGAGTGAGATGTTGGTAGTTGTGTATAGTAATAAAATTAGGTGCATGGGTTTGCTACATTTTTTTTTTTTTTTTTCAAAAAATATCACAATGGTTGAAGGATACATTTATATAGAAAAGTATTCAATCATAGAGATGGTTTTGGATTCGTGTGCACGACAATCCCAAATGGATTTAAAACGCACGACGACGTACGCGAAAATTAGTACTGTAGTGTGGACCAGTACAGATAATTTGCTTTCTTAAGGAAATGTGCAAAGATTAGTTGGCATGGGCGAAAGCTACTTCATAACTGATTCTGCTGTTTAATTGAGTTTCGCACAATTTTTGACAAAACGGAAAAGTAATGCTTTTTTTCTAAAGGAAAAGAAAATAGTTGATCCATAGGAATGGAAAAGTGCTTTATATTATTTCTTCTAACCGATAGTTCGTGACGCGTAATATTTAAACTTTAAGAGGTTCGTTTTGTTCGAGTATAAATTTAAGAGGTATAAATTTTTTTATATCTGAAATAGCTTGCTATTTCGGGATAATCAAGTATAAAAGTTAAATTACGTTTGGTTCAAAAGTTGGTATTTTTTGGAATAAAAAAAAAAAAAATTATGTTTGGTTAAAATTATGGGATAGTAGAGAATAATGAAAAAAAATGATATATTTTATTATCAAAATATCAACTTTATCCTTACCTTATATATATATATAAATTAATTTTAATTATTATAAATTAATTAAAATGATAATTTAATTATAAATAATAAATTATATCTTACTTAAATAAAATAATTTTTTATATTTTATAATATATTTTATTAAATAATAATTAGTAAACATAATTAGAAAATAAAATATAAAATAATTTTTTATATTTTATAATATATTTTAGTAAATAAAATTAGTAAACATAATTAGTAAATACTATATTTTAGTAAATATAATCTCAAATTAGAAGGTAAGCTAAAGTAAAAAAAAAAAAAAATTATTCATTGTTCCTAGTTATAAATCTCATTCTGGAGAAATGGTGGAATAGAACTTAACGGATTATTCTGGAATAATTCATTAAAGAATATTTTAAATTTTTTTTTTTAATTTTTTTTTTCTATTGTTCAGCAAGGATTTGAGAATTTTTTTTTTTATCGTCCAACCAAACAGGAGCTAAAACAATAATAAATAATTTCTTAGATCATCTTTTCGTAGTAAAATGGTAAATGGTTTTCTCTGTTTTCTGGTCACATTACGAGGTGTCCTCAACGACAAACGAACTCTTTATTACAGGTTTCAAAACATATATATGTAACTTTTTTTTTTTTTTAAAAAAAAAAACCTTCAATTCATCGCACCGAAAACAAAAGAGAAATAATAATAAAAATGGGATGGGTGGTGTGAGCTGGTTAATTAAGTCCATGACTCTGTTCATGCTCGGCACTGATACGTAACTTCACCTGCTACCTAAAAGAAGACGAGTGCACGTTGGAGAAGCGAAGCTCACTAACGCTAACGCTGCATTAATTACGAGTCAACGACAAGTCTATAGAAACGGATGGGAGAGAGGGGTTTACACCACTTATTATGACTTTGACTTTTAATTTTAATAAATGGTGTTTGATTATAAATCGAAAAAAATAGTTGTCCGTCGAAAGTTTCTCGGTAGCAATTTTTTTTTTTATATATATATTTTGTAGTGGTTGATTTCTCAAATTTTTTTTTATATATTTTGTAGTGGTTGATTTCTTAAAAAAATTTATTTTTTTTATTAATATTTGTTTTATTTTTTTAAAAAAAATTATATTTGTTTGATTCAATAAAAATAAATAAATAAATAAAATTTTAGAATTTTTATTTTTTGCCATGAAAAAATAATTTTTGTTTGGCCAACCAAACACACCCCATGCAGGGGTGCTTGATTGTGGAAGCCTTATATCCCAAAAGAATTTAGTATTTAGTTATTATTAGTGCCCGTCGGTTAGTTATTATTAGTGCCCTTCGGTTCCAACCACAGCTTAAAATGTTTACATTCGATTATTATTATTAATATCTATATTTTTTATATACTCATTGCAATATTATTTTCATCTGATATGAGACTATTGAAGAGTCACAAACTTCTCTATCATCTAAATCCAAACTCAATCGAGACTCGTCATACACTTTCGACTGGTGATTGACTCTGATATCAATATAACGATCCGACCCACCACATTCCAAAATACTTAAACCTAATTATTATTATTACTTTTTATTTACTCAAACATAATTTCATTCACATCCTCCGGAGTATGATTATTGGGACTATTTCTTATTTACCCTATTTTTTATTTTTTTAAATAAAATTTTATTTTCATCCTAGAATTATTGGGTGTCTATGATATAGGAGACTACCCCTTTAGGCCTGAGGTCCTCGCCTATGCCATTTTGTTTTGTTTTTATCTCTTTGGAACAAATTAGTAGTTAATTAAATTATTATGCGTTTGGAGAAAACTGCTATTATTTATAGTAAATTAATATTTAACTATTACTTATTTATTAATTTATTAAATTATTTATAGTTAATTAATTTATTAATTAATATTAATAATTAACTAGTAATAATTAAATAAATAAACTAAATTATTATTTATATTAATTAATTAAATAAAATATTATTATTTTAAAATTATAATTACTTTTATTTTTACTATTTCAATCTAACTATATAAACACTATTTTTTTTTTAAAAAAAAAAATAATCTAATTTTTATTCAAATATAAAATTAATCTTATTTCTTTCTTTCTACTTATTTCAAAAATTATATCTATACCATAAATAAATAATTTTAACTTATATCCAGATCAAACACATTAGTGAATTGGTAGGCTTAAATTGTAGAAGGGGGAATGACAAACACATGTTTGATTAGTACATACATAAATGATTCTATGTACCCCAGGCAACAAGGCATACATTGAAATGTCTATTGTAACACTAATGCCGCAATAGACTGAGAATATACTAAAGAGAAATGTGTTTAGCTTTAGGACATGTAAAATGAGCAATACTACTTATACATTCCAAAAGAAATATATATTCTGTGTATCTCATCGATTCAAGAGTAGAGAGTGTCACTCTCTAGTCACATGTGAGTTTCTTTTGAAATGTACAACTAGATTTTTTACATTTGAAAGGTAATTTGGATTATTATTAGGGAGCAAATCGAGCTAAGATGCCACTGCAACTTTTATTTCGAAGTTAACATTGCGGATCACTCCAGTACTTAAGACTTTGAAACTGAAACTCTAGAGTCAAAAGCAGTAACAGAGTACAGGCACAGTTATTGCATAATGATAAATGAAGTGTATATATATATTCTTTTGAGTTAGAGGTTTTTCTTCAATATTCAAATTTTCTTACAAATTTGTCTTGGGTTTAGATCCCGCCTTAACCCGCCTGTTTAGAGTTCGCATCGTCACAAACTCTTCAGCAGCAGAAGGGTGTATTCCCACCTGCAAACCAAGCAGGAGAGTACGAATTTTAAAGCACTCAAGAAAAATGAAAGAAACCATGTATTTAGAGAGATTTAGTATTTTGCTCACAGTGCCATCAAATTGTGCTTTCGTAGCTCCACACTTGAGTGCAACAGCAATACCCTGTTTAGCACAATCAAAACACACGTAGTTAGCGGAATCAATTACGTAAAGAACAAATTTGATGAGATTATTTTTTGCATATTTATATTCATACCTGCATAATTTCAGCAGCATCTGGGCCGCACATAGATGCACCGATAACTTGATCAGTTTCAGAATCAACAACGAGCTTCATGACTGTCTTTTCTTGTCGCCTGAAACCATAAATTAATGAGCAAAATTTCGCACAAGAAAATATATTTCCAGGCACATATGATTGCAGTAGCCTGAATCAAGAGGATAAATTTCCATAGCTAGAGGAGCTGTAATGATAGTTGGTTCTTACCCGGATATAGTGTATTTCATCGGAGTGAAAGTTGATGTGTAAACCAGAACATCGTTCTTCCCTTGCTCGATAGCTTGTTGTTCACTGAGGCCTACCACGGAAAGGGGGGGGATCCTAACAAAATAGAGAGCTTCGCATCAGAATCACATTATCAATGGAGAAAGAAACACAAATAGTTATCAGAAAATGTTTTAAGGACTTTAAAATATAAAAAAATTCACTTTGAGAGAATGTTTCTGCATCGTATTACACATGTACAAACAGTATTTAAGAATCGTATCAAAATAGTCTTCGCAACTAATAGACATGACAACAGACCAACTGATGCAGGATAAATACTCGTAAAAAATCCATGAAGAAATGAACAATTGTGAAAAACAGAATTATTGTGACAGAAGACTGAATTTGCAAGAAAAGAGAGAATTTTCTTACGAGAACACAGCACAAGGTATATCTTTATAATCAGGTTTAGTAGGCTGGCCACCAAAAACAGTTTTCTGCAACAAATAGAGAGACAAATTAATATAACAGGGGTAATAACATGACGGCGCAAACATTCAGCAAGATCAATCAAGGAAGTTTATGAAGCCAGAGATGGCAAACATACAGCAAAGCAAGTTCCCTCCATTAATGCCACAGGTGTGAGATTCATTCGGTTTGTAACATCACCCACAGCCCATATGTTTGGAACAGTAGAGCGAGAATATTCATCAACCTAAAATACAGGTAACAACACAAATTAGCCCATGTCTTTTTCGTACTGTACAAATTTTAACTACTTATTACTTCAAATCGCAAAATTTACTGAAAGACACCATATTGGAAAACAGATTTATTTACATCAGATGTGAGACTAAATATTTTCATAAAGCATCGTGTCCAACTATCACTTATAGATAAATGTTGATGGAAAAATAGGAATTATCATTTTTATCTAAGAAATGTAATTAACCTTGATAGCTCCGTTTTTATCAACCCCGACACCAACAGCTTCCAAGTTCAACCTCTTCGTATTAGGACTTCGACCTGCAATTCTAGAAAGTTTTATATACGAGCAGATGATGTTGCACGGCTGATAATAGGACTTCCAACATATAGTAGGGTAAAAAGAGTAAAGAATAAATTCTTTTGCGAAAATCATACACAGAGGATTTAAGGGGACTCACTTAGAATTACTTAGCTAAATGGGGTTCCATGAACTCCATTTATTCACAACATAATTAGCCAGCATTGAGATCAGCAAGGAAAGATACTGCCAGGGATAAGTGAAATAACAGGCCACAAAATCTGATTTAATCATAAAAAATGTTTATCACCACAATACAATTTTAGATGGTAGCAGCCCGAAAATTTGTCTTAAGTCATTAGAATAATAAGAAGTCTCCAAGTCACATCCATGTATTGTCAGGTGGCTTTTGCACCACTCTTAAGATTAAGATATTTGCAGCCTACACTACTTTTAATGTTCATCTTAACTATGGTCATCTTGCTAGTCTATGAAGACAGCCAGTGGCTTAAAATCTGCCAGCACTTGTTCCTAGCAAGCTAGCAAATCATAATTTCCATCTGAAAAGTCATAAAACTCTAGCATCTTTTATCATATTTCTCCCTAAATTTCACTAGGTACATGGAACTTTTATCCCATGATTTGCTTAGCAAGTTTTGGTACATTATCTTGTTTTACAATCTAAACTGTTTCACCAAATGAATAGAAGGAAAAGCGATACTATTTGTGTAGACAGAAGGGAAACAAATAGTTCCTAGCTCCTAGCTCACCTCGCACCTTGCAACAAGTGATTATAAGGGCACACAAAAGCTTTCACTGCCTTATAAAATTTCTCAATTATTGAAAAAGTTGAAATGAGTAAATTTACATAATGGAGAGTACTAAAATAGTACCTGTAGCGAATAAAACGACATCTGCAATAATTTCATCGCCATGATCAGTCAAAACTCGTATGCCATCATCCGTTTTGCTCAGCTAGAAAGGAAGAGAAGAATGTTGCAAGTGGATCAGAGAAAGGAGAAAAGAGAGGGAAAAAAAATGCCATAAATTGGAAACTAACAAATATGCCACTAGCCTCTGGGGAATGTGTACCTCGGTAAAATTTTTTCCCGGATGCAGCTTGATACCCCTTCCTTCCAGGTTTCTTGCAACAACAACTCTCATTTCATCATCAAAACCTCTGAAGTGAAAGAAAGATAATAAAGGAGGTCAGAATACATCACCATAGTTTAGGCCTTTTACTAACAATATCAAAGAAAAGCTAGGTCCAAAGTCCCTGGACAACCTAAAAAGTACGTAAAGAAAATAATTATTGCATCTAGCATTCTACAAGACATAAATTTACAAGATAGCAGGAATATAAGAGACTAATGCTAATTTGAGAACAAGAACAGTAAAATGTTTGTTGTGTACATCCTAGACAGAAATTATGTAAAATAATTTGGTATTGCCTTGCCGGTCACAACTATTCACTACTAGAACAATAGAAAATGCTCGATTACAAGCAACTAGCTTAGTATTAACACTAATAATATATCTTATCCATTTTGTAACTCAACGAACAGTTTTGTGATGGCTTAACATCATTAGGAGTTGCCAGTTAGAAAGCTTCATAAAACTTTGCTTTGATCCTGGCATGAATCTGAAATTAATTATGTTGGAGAATTCACGAAAAAGTTTAGATCAATTAAAGATAGGAAGAAATGTCTATTAATGGCATTGCAAAGCTAAGTCAATTGGGAACTCGTTAGGGAAAAGAAATCCACACAAGAAGCTTTGACAAATGAAAGCTTGAAGTTCCATTGACAAAATATCTTGCAAAGTTAAAACTTACCAAAGTTTGAGCATAAATGGTATGTACAACAATAAAAACCCATTTATATACAGGAAAGAAAGAACTTGCCATAAATTATAAATAAGCACCAAAATCTTACATGCTTTCAAGAGGTTTCTTTCCACCAAGAAGACAAGAAACAAGCATTATTTGATGATTTAAATACAAACAAACTAAGCTTTTTCTGATGAAGGGTCTTACAAAATTCAGCACACAAATGCAATAAATATCTCATGTTCTAGTTACATACCGTAGAGGAAGCTCTTTTCGGTAGAATAAATCTACAGTAACACCGAAACCTCTCCAGATTGAGGCGAATTCAACAGCAATATACCTGTAGTTAGTATAATGACATGAACAATAGTGAGAAGGGAAGAAAACACTACATTGGAACAAGAAACGAAAATGGCACATCGTACCCTGCACCAAGTATCACAGCACGTTTTGGTAAGTCATCCAAACTCAAGGCCTCATCAGAAGTGATAGCCAACTCCTGCACCAGAAAATACGATTAATACCCTATATAAATCATAAAGATGGCAATGATCATGACAAACAAGTTAACAAACATATTCCATTCCACCCCAGCTGCTATTAGACGCCATGACATTATTGGAAGTTTCAGTCATCCAAATACTTTTGAAGCAAATAGGTACATATTTACAGCCTCAGAAACATGAGTAGATTACATGAAAACAGTTAGATGACAAATCAAATTGTGCTTAACCTCTTGATAGATGAGCTTATAAAGACGTATCATATTACCTTAATATTGTATACTTAAATTAAGTAATACATTGAAAACAACTATCTCAGTAATGTCAATAGAAAAAATAGGGAAAACAAATCATGAATCAAAACATCTTCAAAGACAGTGTTAAGAAGATTTTCAAAGTAATAGGTGAAAAAAAAAATCACAACTGCAGGTCTGCCAGGGATGAAATATTTTAATATGATCAGAACACAGGTTCAACTTTAATAAGGAAAGAAACTAGCATACCTTTCCTGGTATATTTACACGCTGAGCTCGACTACCAGTCGCTATCAGGATATGTTTTGCTGAATACTGCTGCTTCGTGCCATCGGGATTTATAACTTCAACTACATGAGCATCAATTAGCCTCCCTTCCCCTTCAATCATTGTGACACCAGCATTGGCTAACAACCTCTTATAAATTCCATTTAGTCTAGTGATCTCCTGAGTCTGGATACAGATTGATCTACAATCAATCAGTCACCATTGAACAAAATATCTATACACCACAAATACAAAACACTTCTATAGAAAAACTTATGGGCAAGGATATAACCCCAGTAACCTCTGCTTTCCATCAACAATATTGTCAAGCAGATTGCCAATGCAAATCTTTTGTAGCAGTACAGATAAGACCATACAAATATCTAGTCGAATAGTCTGGTTTATTCCACAAGCATAAAACAATGCTGCCCAAAGGATTTTTTAAGTTTGATGCCTATGCATTGTTTTACAGCTAAAAAGCCAATGGTATAATGTGAAAATTGCAGCAAAATCAGGTTATAAAGGTAAAAGGCCATGCATATGTAACCTAAAATAGTAATATGTTCTGCAGGAAGTAACACCTCCCTCATGAATTCATGAACCACCTCCACTGCTCTCATTCTTTTATCTAAAAAAAAAAAAAAAAAATTTGGGCATTGTTGGAGAATTTGATTTCCAGCAGTGAATGTTAAAAAAAGATAACAAGAACTAGAACTAATTAAATTAGTGAGGAAGAAAATTTTGCTACAAACTGGCTTCAATCAGATTATTGATGAGGAATACAAAATACTAAATTATAGAACGGAAAACATATCTCCATCACACCAAAGATAATCTATCTCGCAAGAAGGCAAATTCACCTTCTTTTTGAGAATATGTTCTGGTAATTGCGGAAACATTAAGCACTTTAAGAGGTACAACAATGTTGAATAAACTGTACAAATATTTATAACAAACAGTTATTAGCCTGACCTTGTTGTGCAAAAGTTTTTTCCAGTTGAAGTCAATCTGCTCGGGGAGCTCCCACCCAAAATTTCTCGAATCCTGCAGTGCAATAATAACCTTCAGTAACTAAAGCTCGCAAATAGTTGATAGACAGATAAACATTAAAAGACTATAATGCTATAAAAATATATCGGAATAACATGTTGATGAACTACTGCCAAAATAAAAGAACGGTACACTTTGTGTAAGTTCAAGTAATTATAGTATCACTTCATCCTTTTGAGACAGAAATGGAGGAAAACAATAGGTACCTCAAATTCACCACGAAAAGACGAACCGTAGACCAATATCTTTTTAGGAACACACCCACGTATCACGCACCTACGACATCACAAAAGCGGAATTAATGATTTGAATTCTGCAAGGCCTATATACTTGCCTAACATTCATATAGTGAGAATGTAAACAAATGGTATGGTGCTATTATGGCTGTTCCTTTCTGATTCACAAGCCAATGAGCCATGTAACCAGAAATTAAAAAAATAGCAACATAGGTAGTCAAAATGTTGCAGAAATTTAACAATTAGCACAGACCAATATTAGTTGCCTGATACAGGAAGAGACAAAAAGTGACACTGAATAAGATTTACTCATTGACTGCAAATCAAATTGACGAGAGTACAAGAGAAGAAGAGGAATAACACAAAATAAACTACCGAACTTACGTTCCACCAATTCCTCCAACGACTTCTGAACTGATGGGGTGGAAAGGAAGCTCACAAACTGCAACCTGCATCAACATTACTATTCAGTATTCAGAAAGACAGATTACTTCAAATTTACTAATTACTACACATCTAAAAGCTCAAGAAAAATTTGTGTACAGTACTGCACATTAGATATAGAAAAAAAAAAAAAAAAAAAATCCAGGAATAACACATGGATTAGAGCATCTAAATCAATCTCCCAATCCTCACCTTAGCTCCAAATCCAGCAGCAGTTCGAGAAGCACGAACACCGCCGCTCCCCGCCCCGATCACAAAGAGATCGAAATCATACTGCTTCTCCTCCTCTGCCGCACCCGCGTTGCCGAGCTCTCCATCAATAAGCATCTTCCTCGCCATGATCTACACCACAAAGCTCACCTACAACCATTTCCACGAATAATCCAACTGAGAATCAGATCACAATTAGCAAATTAATCCGACACCACAATTATAACCACAACAAATCGATCCTGTGTTAAATAGAACAGAAAATTTTGATTCAAAATCAGAAAAAAAGAGAAAAAAAAAAAAAAGGGAGAATCGGAGATAAATCTAATCAGCTTCTTAACTTTATAAATTCGACGATATTCAGTAGTAAAAAAAAAAAAACAAAAAACAAACTCCTCACAGTGTTTTATCTAGGGTTTGAAGTTTCCGGAGAAGAAGAAGAGGAAATGGAATTGCCGAGTTCGCCACACCGCACGGTTTTTATACCGTCCTCGTTCAACAGGCGACCCCTCCCTCACCAACGACGATGAACAGTGCGAAGCGAAGCAGTGGACGGTGGAGATTGAACGATCGATCGATGGAGGGTTCCTGATAATAGTAAGTGGGGCCCACAGGTATGTTAAGCTTTAACACATTAGGTGGACAAATACGAGCCGTTAATCGACTGTTTATATATATGATTAACATTTTTAGGCTTTGGGCTAGATAGAGTCTCATCATCGAACGGCTGAGATGGCATCTGATCCACTCAGTGCATGTCGTACTGTGTGCCTCAGGTATAACATTATAAAATGCTGGACACATGATCGCTGGTGCTTGTTCAAATTTTGTAATTACCACTAAATTGACTTCACCTAAGTTGCTTACGTCACTCATGACATTAAGTTTTGAAATATTACTAACATTTGATTCATTGAATCTGGCCTTGAATCCATCCAATTTCAGTTTGTAAATTATAATCCCATTTAATAAATAGGGCTCAGTTTTACTCTCCAAGTAAAAATGCATCACATTATAAATTTAAATTTAAATTTATATGTAGGCCCAAATACAAAATGTTGGCCCAATTTAAATATTACTTTTTGGGCCCAAATTGGACAGGTCATAGTGTGGTAATTGGGCCTCACCATCACCACGGTAAATTGGGCCTTAGTAAAAATTAATTAAAAAAAGAGAAAAAGAAAAAAAAAAAAAAGACGTCTTCTTCGTTGAAAGAGGAGGACGATGCTTCGTTGAGCTCCAAATCCCCCATTCCCCTTCGCAATCCCCTCCACTGCTCTCCTCGCTCGCGCTAATCCTCCCATGGCGTTCGACGAATCGATCCCGGAAACCGACGTGGTCGGATCCGCTCCGGGTTCGTACGGCGCGGTGGTGCTCGGAGGCACCTTCGATCGCCTCCACGACGGCCACCGCCGACTCCTTGAGGTTTCCCCCAGTTTCGATCCCTTTACGCATCCAAATTAGGGTTTTCTAGGGTTTGCTTCGACTAATTGGGCCTTTGGATGGTCCCTGTAGGCATCGGCGGAGTTGGCGAGGGATCGGATCGTTGTGGGGGTGTGCACGGGGCCGATGCTCGCCAAAAAGGAGGTAATAAGACTTTGCTTTGTCAAATTTCTTTATTTTCGCCCCTTTTTGAGATCTTAATTCGGTGAGGTTTGGGAATTTTGATGGAGATTTTAGTAGGTGTCTTCTATTTTCGTATGCAGTTCGCTTCCCTAATCGAACCCGTGGAGAAAAGGACGAAGGCGGTGGAGGATTATATCAAGGTGAATTTAATCTAATTATGATGAATTGTGTAATTTACTTCCTTAATTGCTTATCAATTTTAATTGAATTACTGTAGTTTGGATAGTTTTGCTCTTTTTTTTCCTGCATTTTGTTGTGTGCTAATAGTGGAACCTGAGATAGTGTATTTTCTAATTAAATAGTAGGAAGATGTCTATGTAGGATTCAAATTTTCAAATATTGATTCTTTCACTGCATTAAATTCTTAAATAATCAAATATCTTGAGCCGTCGGAGAACTATTGCAACACCATAATTGATTATAAGGGGCTTTAATTGTATCTCCTTGATATTTTATTCTCATGATGTATTTTAGATGTATGGAACACTTTCAGTTCAGCATCAGACAAGGAAAGCTCGCTCTAAAAATGGAGATAAGAGTGGATACGGACCGGGATAAACTGTTCTATGTTCTTCTAATGTGTAGTATAAAACATGTCATTATCGGTCGTGTGCCAACTGATGTAAATAGCTTGTATGGACACAGTAAAATAGCCTAACCTTAAAGATGATTTACATCTTCCCAAAAGAAAACCATGGGTTTCTCTTTTTATTTTTGTTTGATTTGGGGTCAGGAGAAAATCTCTTATTTTATCTTGGGATGCGAGGAAATACCGTTATTTTATTTTGATGTGGGGTCCTAAGAAATTATTTGGGATCCGAAGAAATTCCTATTTTTGAAATTATTTGGGATCCGAAGAAGAAATTATTTGGGATCCGAAGAAGTTCTTTTTCTTTTTTGAAATTATTTGGGATCCGAAGAAGTCCTTTAAATGCTTCTCTCCAATGGACCCACAAAAATAATTGCGCTTTATATCGACTCAAGTTAATTACGGAAGAAGCTAAACGAACTTTGCAAGTTTATCGCTAGCTTTTGCAGCAATCTGCCTAGACGAGAAGGACGGAAGTTCATCTATCCATATAGACTTGTATGAGAAAATAACATCAAAATAATAGAATCTCACATAGTTTTGCGAATGATGGAGTTGGTTGGAGCTATGAGCCGCACTGACTTTTTTGACCTGCGATACTTGCTTATGCCGTTCTTTCACTCCTACATTATTATGTCAAACTTTCATGCTGTAGTTTTTGAATTGATAACGCATATCCTTTTGCTTCCTTTGTAAATACTCCAATTTGTTTTTTTATTGAACTTGTGTGCATATGGGTTGATTAAGTTTGTAAGATTATATGGTCCAGATGGTACCTGTGCTATTGCTTTGGCCTTCAAGAAAATTTGTGCGATGTCGATGCCCATTCTTTTGTATGGAATGGCATCAATCTGATGTGTGGAGATTGTAGTTAGTGTTCAAGTTAACAGTATGACTTGACTCGTTTCCATATTATTGTTTACATTTCCTTCCACTATCCATTGCTTCATGCAGAGTATTTCAAATTACGTAAATATCCCTCTCAAAACTTCACTCACCGTTGCTTGGTACATTGGCGAAGTCTTAGTCTTGCAACCTAAATTTATGAGGTTCAGATCTCGATAACAGCCAATTCATGCAAAAAAAAAAAAAAAAAAAAAAAAAATCTGTTTTGATAAAAAAGAAATGCTCGCGAATCTCAATATGTAATGGAGTGGCTTGATTCCACCACACTGTGTGGCAGCAAACAGAAGAATTCTCCTATATTTCATTTACAAGTGCACCTTAGGTTGTTTCCTTTCTACATCTAACATGGAGAATTATCATATCCGTGAAAAGGTGTTAAGTTACATTGGCCGTCACATTTGATGCCCTCTCATTGCTTTGCTGTCCATTACGTGCAAATTTTCTTCCTCAAGATATCATCAGTAGAAAAAAAGTATGAGATCGACCATCTCATGGATATTATATTAAAATGGTATTCGAGTGTTTTGGGTAACTTTTTTATGTTTTCCATACCAAATAGCCTGCTTTTAATGTTTTCCATGCCAAATAGCCTGCGCGCTTTTATTGGCAAGCTTTATATATGATTGTTGCCTCACTATTTGCTTATAGTATTGAATTAAATGCAGTCTATCAAGCCTGGATTGCTGATACAAGTGGAGCCCATTGAAGATCCATATGGCCCATCGATCGTCGATGACAAGTTGGATGCTATTATTGTCAGGTAGTTTCTGGAATCTACAATTTGCAGAAGTTGCACTAAATCTTTTGCTAACATTTTGTTCATGACCAAATTTATATGAAATTCCATGATAATTCAGTTCACAAGGAGACATAATATTAACTGGCCTATAACAACCTTTGCCAAAAAAAAAAAAGGAAATGACAGAGAGAGTAACTGATTACTCAACTCCAACACTTCTACTTGATATATGTAACTTATTACTTGTTACTCAAGTTGCAGTATTTTTAAAATTTGTTATTAATCATTTCTGGGCCAGCAAAGAGACTTTAAGTGGGGGACATGCTGTAAATAGGAAAAGAGCTGAGAAAGAACTCCCATTGCTGAAGGTGTGTATCTTCTTACCTTTTCTGTTCTCTGTTTACTTACAGTACGAAACCGCAAGGGCTTCAAATCTCGCTCACTTTGCCTACAGGTTGAAGTAGTTGATTTAATATCCGGAGATACGGACGGTGAGAAGCTAAGCTCAACTACATTGCGAAAGCTTGAGGCCCAGAGATCTCAGCAGTTAAATGCCCACGGCGATGCATGAAGATGGTTAAGAAAGGGAACGAATCAAGCCTTGTATCAATTGTACTATCATCCTATACGAATCCCCACGATTTCTTTACACTTTTAATCACGAGCAGAAGCTGCGGGTGGCTTCTGTGGCATCAGAAGCTGTTAGGGAGTAGCCTTCTACTTTTTCAAAGACTAGAATTGAGAAGAGCAGGACAAGCTCTGATCTTCTGCTTCTGAATATTTACTAGTTCAATCTTGTAAACTGCCCCTTATTTGTTCTCCCTCTCTTTCCGAGCAACACTTTTCTCATCATAATGGTTCTTTCTATATGTACTTTTTTTTCTTGTTTCTCTCGATACGCACGTAACAACACCTCTTGTGATTAATTTATACATTTAGGGAATGAATTTTTAAAGGTTTTGTGTTAGGACTCGTTAGGATGCATAAACATTATAGTTAGTATATATATTTAATGTTTTCATGCTTTGTTTGTTTACTGGGTATGTGGTAATTGTTAATGAGGAGTGAACAAAATTATGTTGAAATCAAAATGGTATTAAATTTGAACACTGTAATTACACTAAATTAATAATATACATGATTATCATTGCAGCATGGGGTGGTGGCGCAGTTGGCTAGCGCGTAGGTCTCATAGCTTGCTGAGTGATCCTGAGGTCGAGAGTTCGAGCCTCTCTCACCCCACAGTGTAGGTTTTTTCAAATATAAGGCAATATATTAAACATTTTTTTTTTTTTCTTGGTAAGTAGATCTTCTCCTACAGAAAAAGAAGAAAAAAATTCTATTTGTAGGATTCATAAGCCTTAAGCACTTTCATGTTATCTCAACATAAAAACAGTGTAAACTAGAATTTCAACTCAACTATCATACACAAGTAGCAAGTTCCAACTTCATCAACTTATTCTACAAAACCACACACAGCAGCATCTTAATCAAACTTTGCCAATATAGTGGCAACTCTCCTTTTTGGCCTCCTACATCATAGGCCTTATTTCAATGCCTTGGACAATAAGCCCTTTCTTCCAGTTCCCTCCTTTGATCTCCCTCAAGCTCATCTCAACCTCGCCATCCTCCCCGGTCTCGTTGTACAACTCCCCCATCTCCACCTCCATCCAACCGTCACTCCTCGCCCGCGGTGATATCACCCCAGGATCCATAGTTTCCTGTGGCATTTGGTGTCCTCTGAACCTAAAGGGCCGGAGCATACCGCGCATTATTTGCTGTGTCCCAGCATCAGGTTGGAGGCGCGTAATTTGATGTGTCCCAGCATCAGGTTGGAGGCACACTGTGTGTTTCGACTCAATACGGCCCAGAGTTACGCATGTTTCTTGCTTCGGGTAGTGAAGGCCGCGCCAGTTATCTGCTATTTTGAAGACGAGATATGCAACATATGTCGTTTTCGGGGAGAGCGCGCTGCTTCTAATCCTGCCGACAATCTCCAACCAGCACACGTTGAGTAGCTCAGCAACCTCCCCGAACCTGATAAAAGAATAGAAGAGCACTTCGCAGTAAAGATGGCATTGTATTTGTATGGCTTCTTTTCTTAGTATGGAAACCACAACGCACTTTTCACATCTCAATTACTGCTACATTTTCAACTACTGCAAATGAGTCCTAAGAGGTTGACGACAAAAGATAAGGATTTTCGATCGGGACTAAACGCGAGGCTGCTGGGACCAATAACTAGGAATGCAGCTTAGATTGTAGTTGTTAATTAGTCACCAAAATAGAAAGATGAAAAACTATAATAAAAAAAGCTAAATTACAGAAAACCTCCACGTAATATCCCACTTTTTCGCTTTGTCTTCCTGTCTTTTAAAAGCTTATATTTTGTCCCCTCGTAATTACTGAATTATCTTTAGAGGGCAACGGCGTTAACGGAGGAGGTAAATTGACGAAAATACTTACCTTATATTGGAGAGAGAATGAATTTTAGCTTATTTTCCGTCATTTTTGAAGGGTATTTTGAATATATTTAATAATATTTTTTAAAAAATTGACGGTTCACTCACAGAATGGTGACGGCGGGGAATAAATGCATATTTCGATAATTACGAGGGAGCAAAATGTAGATTTTTAAAAGACAGGAGGATAAAGTGAAAAAGTGGGATATTACAAAAAAATTTTCTGTAATTTAGCTTAAGAAAAAACCAGTGTATCTGCAATTTAATACATGTCGAAGTAGACAACAACTCTATCAAAGCATTCCAAAACCTTAGGCTCCTTTGTTCATATGTGTAGTTTGTTTCTCATGATTTGGTATGCGGACACAACAAAAGCTGGTATATTCTTTGTAAATTTGGAAGTCCAATGTATAACTTAATGCTAGATATATTTTAGGACAGTGCACTCCACCTACATATATAAAAGTAATTTATCACGAGCAATTGAATCAATTTAGTGTAGTCATTTATCATGCTATTCAGCAATCAACAAACAAATGGTTCTTGCGCAAAAAAGATGATTCGAGAGGGTGTAAACCTTGAATCAGGAATGTGATTCCATGCCCAATATTCGGGAGTACCACCCCATGTAATTGACAGAGCTCTCGCCGACAGCATATAACACTTTGCTCCACTCGATTTGTCCAACCAAAAGCTCTGCGATCACCACCAATAAACAAAATCTTTAGATCAAAAAGGAGGGAAAAAATAACAAGAAAATTTGCAACAGCACTATCTGACGAAAGCCCCTGTATCACATGCTGAAAGTCTGTCTATCGTTCTATGTGGGAATAATCACAGCACATCAAATATTTTCATCTTTCGAAAAAAGTTATTTTTTCATAATAATTTTCTTATACTTTAGCTGTCTCCTCTTCTCTTAATAACAGACTATTGCAAGGTCTGCAGCAGCCCAAAATGGATTGTAATCCTACAACCTTTTGTTTTTTCTACAAGTCTTTTTTTTCTCTTTTTTTTTTTAAAAAAAAAACTCCTAAAAATCTAAAAAAGAGTTAGTAAAGAGCCCTCAACTCAACTGTAGGTTGTTTTTTTTTTTTTTTTTTTTTTGAGTGATGCCGATCCTTAACTACTGTACTGATTTCCTGATTTGAATCATGCAGCTAACTATGTCGAAATTAAATGTCGTAACAATCTTTATTAGCTATTAGCCATTAATTATTGACATGATCCTAAGTTTATTCAATCAAAATCATGTAACTGTAAAAACTCAAAAACTTAAAGTAAAAATGCCAACAAAAAAATATATACATATTATTGATAGGATTATTTCTTTCAATCTTATATACTTTTAAAAGTATAAGCATGATAATGAACTTTTTTATCATTGAATTCATATTAAAATTTATATTTTTTAATTTATCTATTTTTTAGTTGATTTTACAAAAAAATATAAATTTCAATACAAATTTAATAATAAAAAATTTACAAATATGAATGGAGTTGTATTTTCAAAAGTATATAAGTTCTACCCTCTATGCAATTGTATCATATATATATATATATAAATACCAAGGTGGCCGTGTCGAGGAGGAGGGGGTGGTGGCAGAGGTGGAAGAAGAGGTCCTTGGCTGAGGAGCAGGCGAGCATCGTAGGATGGGGATCGACGGCGGCGCGGGAGAGGATGGAAGGGTAGTCGGACGGCAGGAAGCGCTTCCAGACGGCATCGGAGGCCGCGGCGGAGCAGAAGGCGGCCGACACGGCCGACAGCCGGCAGGCGTCGCGTGGGCTGGTGAGCGAGATCACGTGCGCGATGCACCCCTCCGGCACCCCGTACAACTCCTCCATTTCCCCCTTTTTCTTTTTTCTTTCTTTCTTTTTTTTTTTTTTTTTTTTGATTGCTGCTGCTGCTGCTCCTCCTTTTTTCTACTTTCTTAGTTCTTAGAAAGGAACGCGGGGAGGAGGTAACGAAGGAAGAGGCGAGGGACACGGAGCATAACATTTATTAAATAATTAATTAAGAAAGTCGTATTTACTATTCAATCAAAGATTGAATGGTAGTACCTTCACTCATGACGAAATAGCGTTCCTATTGCTTAAAGAGGGATGCTAGGTGTACATCCTTTAGAGGTGTACATTCTATATCCTATTTTATTTTAGAATGAATATTATTTTATTCGTCATATTGAGTGACGAGTAGAATTCATCTTATTTCAGAATAGAATCGGGTGTAAGATATACAACCCTGGCTTAAATCACTCTATTTAAAGTTTGAAGCCTACTTCATTTATATTTGTAGTATAGTTAGCTAAAAATTTAATAATTTATATTTAAGATTTTAATTTTTTTTTTAAAAAAAAAAACTTCACTTTTTGGCTACTAGTCTTATTACTTTGATCCTTTTCTAAGAGATCGTAGAAATTATACTCCGGTTTGAACATCTGTAACCAACAGATGGACCAGTGTCACTTGCTCCGTTGATTATTACAACTAATTAATTGATGTTTACATAATAATTTTTTTATTATATATATTATATTAAGAAATGCTATTCATATATTTTATTTGGGGTGTATAATATACATCTTATCCATCTTAGAATAAAAAATTTTTCACTCGTCATTTCGAAATGACGAATAAAATTTATTCCACTCTAAAATGAATGATCTGTAAAATATATATTCAATTTAAAGGGTACATCTAGCATTTACAATATTATTATATATAGGAAAATGCTATATGTACACCCCTTTCGGGGTGTACATCATACACCCCACCCATCTAAGGGTGGGGGTGTGATGATGGGTCACTTGATGTGACCCGTAAAAAATATCGCCACCATTAAAATGGTGGAGGTGTATGATGTACACCCCTTCGGGGTGTACATGTAGCATTGCTCTTATATATATACACGACTTCATTTTAATAAATAAGATCAACGTCTTTCACCAATTTTTTTCTTTAAAAAGTTTTCAACTTTTTCAAAATGTCCCAGTGCAATAAAAATAATTATAAAATATCAAATTATAATTGATATAATATTTTAAAACTGCTGAAATCAAATCGTAGGGAAAAAACCACAGGGTACAAACACCAACAGCTTAGAATGCTGCTAAAAAGGAGAGAGATCACCAAAGAAAAGAAAAAAAGAAAAAAAAAAAACATAAATCCTAAAGTAAACAACCGGATGAGCCTTTTAAAGATCAGTCCCTCCACAATTCAAGGGGGGGGGGTAAATAAAAATAAAGTTAATAGAGGGAGTGAACACTGACCTACTATAATCAACCGTACAAATTTCTCAGCCAAATCCTTTCCTATGATCAAGGGAAAGAAAAAGAAAGTATAGTATACAAATTTCTTTCTCCGTTGTTATCATCCAAAAAAATGGGGATTGGTTGTACCTCAGCAGAATATCAAAAATGAAACTAACTTTACATACAGAACAATAACCCCGGCTCAATCATCTTCATTTTCATCTTCTTCTGGAGCTTCCTTCAGCCACTGCAGTCGAATTACAAAACATTTATTGATGTATCACACTTTTGATGGTAACTTCAAATATAGTTTTAATTAAAAGGAAAAACAAAGAGAAATTAACATTTAAATTAATCTGATTGTTATGAAAAACAGAAATGACAAGAAAGAAATCCGCAAGCGTAGTATCATGGCTTTATCATTCTAACATAAAATGCATCTAACTTCAGCTTGAATTACTCTACAGTATTCCATAATAAAATCCTAAACGCGTACCGTGATGAATGCTTCTGACTGCTTAACAAATATTTTGTCAGATTCATCAGCTCCCTCTTTCTCCATTGCCCATGATAAAATTGCTTCCTCTGTTATAACATCTTTATCGTACAGGCGGTGTAACATCTAGCGGAAAAAATTAGTTCACAACAAACAAATGTAAGTACACCGAACCTGAAAAAGTTTGAGAAAATAATGTGAAACGACTACAATCCTGAATCCACTATAAAGAATCCAATTGTGCCAAATGTGGAAAAGAAAAAAAATCAACATGCATGGACAGAGAAGCACATTACATTCGTATCTGATTTTTTTTTTTTTGGAGGGGTGCTGCTTTTGTGGAGTGCCAACTGTGAATTCTACAAAAAAAACTAACAATTTACAGCATAATTTGCTCTACTGGTTAATCGAACTTTAATTCAGCATCTCAGACGATAATCAAAGATATTGAAGTCTTCCCATCAGTCTCTCTCAGGCCAACATACTATTATGTTCTCAGGGGATGAGATGAATGTTCTATGACAGTTTTTTCTTTTGAGAGAGAGAGAGAGAGAGAGAGAGAGAGAGAGAGAGAGAGAGAGAGAGAGAGAGAGAGAGAGAGAGAGAGAGAGAGAGAGAGAAAGGCAGCATACTATCCACTTCATTCTTCTTATTTTTTTAAAGAAATGTTCAATGACAGTTTATAGCCAGCATTGGCCTTTTATTATGACAATTCTAGCTTCAATAATAGAGAAAAGATTTAATTGGTTAAGACAATTCTTCAGCCACCAGTCCCTCAAGTCTTTCGTGGCTCTACTAGGTTAAAATAAACTTTGCGAATGTTGAAATTCCTGGCTTCCTGCTAGACCTTAAGTACTTCTAGCAAGAGCACTTGATTCACGAGTTGATAAGGTAATATCCTATTAACATTATCTCTGGTGCATGTTTAGTATGCTATCCTGTTACAATTATTCGCCATATTAAGAATATTCTGTAGAATTATGCACTATTCTTTAGGCTTGATTAATTTCCTACCGTTGCAAAGTGCAGAGAGAGCTCTTTTGCAGTCTCCTGGCACATCTCCTCAAATTTCAATATCACCTCAATCTGCAAGAACATTGCACACAGCTAATCAAGATGCTTAAGAATAGAAGGGTTATGATCAAAGAAAATGTCAAAGTAACTGAAACCATTACAGTTATCAGCTACCTTACCAAACAACATGAAGTGTTTTGGTTTTGAATCCAATCAAAGGTACAGAAAATATCAAGTCATATAGGTATAAAGAAGAGTATCTAAAAGTCGCACCAGAAATATTTTCCCATAACCAAAGTAGAATGCGGGAGAAAGACATGAATAATTCTTCCCATCTTAAGAAAGTATTATCAGTAGTCATATGTTACAGCACTGGCACAAGAAGGATAATTAAAAAGGGAAGGCAATAAGGAATTTCCACAAGCATACCTGTTCATCCTCACTTTTCATGTATTTCCCGAGAAAACCCTTCCACTTGTCAATCACCTCATTAATTGTCCTAATTAGATTACCTGTACACCAGAGTAATGTCATTAAGAGCGACTATGTTACCAATCTCCAAATGTAAACAGTAGTAAAGACTCACTGACTACACGTTTAGGAAATGAGTAGAGGTAAATTCACATTTAATTTTTACACAATGCCCATAACAGCGGGATGATAAGATAAATTTTAATTTTGCACTCAGAGGACATATTTGTTGAAAAATGTGCAAGGACATTCTTGAGCTATTTCGAATGGGAGATCAGGTTGAAGCGATTTCATGTGGAAGAAGTGAACTTTAGGCCAAACACATTGCAGAAGAGTTGCAACTTCCAACTAAATGCTTACTATTAGAAGATTGAGCAGCTGCTAAGGCACTTCTCATTACAGAGTAAAACACAGCCCCAGCACAATCTAAATGTGACTTGTCGTATGACAACCTGAATATCAAAACCATAAAGATACAACAATCAGGATAGAAAATATAACTAAATAAAATCAAGGGAAAAAAAGTTACAGCTGACAGAAAAGAAGTAAAATAGCTTTTCTTTTATCAAAACTCCACCTAGCCAAATATTTTCAGCCATATTTGCCAGTAAAAATGCTAGTCCCAGTACCAATAAGAGATGAATTATATCAAATAGTTAGCCAGTAAAAAAGATTTACCTGAGAGCATTTATTTCCAATACCAAATTATCTTCATGCACACCACCAAGAGCTCGTTGGAAAGTTTCTTCCACCTGAAATAGAAGAAATACAATAAGCCTCTCGCAGACGGAGATTTTGCTTAAAGATAATATTCACTGTTGGTAACCTCTTTCTCAAACTTGGAATAAGAATCTCTATAATCTTCACCATCTCCATCATCAAAGCCGGTACTCTCTGAATCATGTGCCAATTCTCCGGATGGTGGAATACTTAAATCATGATCTGATGCATCATGATCATCATAAGCCTCATTACAATACTCCATAATTTTTTCAGCTGTAATCGGAGCAATTGAATATCTCCACTCTTCTTCATTTCCTCCATCACTGTTTGACCATATATAACCAACTCCAGAAATCCCAACCTAGACAACGAAACCATACCATATTTCACAAACATTGTAATCAACTAACAAAAGAGGATAGCAATTTCTGAAAAAAAGAACCTTTCAATTTGTGTGGTTGATAACATATAACGTTCTAAATAGAGGTTGCAAAAGATATCAGAAAGATAAAGAACTGAAGGTTACTAATCGTACCTCAGAGTTCTCCAACTTCTCTCCATCAGATGAGACACCAGTTTGATCGAAATTTCCTGCATTCCCCATACTGCTAATTGCTGCATAGAACACATTATCAAGTTACAAACAGCAATAAGTTGCGAGAGAATACAGATTCCAAATAATAATAAGATTAAAGAAATCAAGGTGCCAGTTACATCTCGGTTAAATTTCTATAACATGTATCCAAGAAAAAACAATTCAAGCAAGCAAAAATCAACATATGAAAATTTCTGAAATTTGTTCTTAGTACAATGATTAGACATTAATATATTTGTAAAAAGTTGCTTGTTCAGGGGGAAAAAAAAGTGGGTTTGCTACCTTGGAAGTTGTACCATTTACGGATATAATAACTAACAACTGCCTACATTAAAGGGAAAAAAAGAGGCAAAAAGACTACAAAGGGTTGAGACTTACATGGACTCTCTACAACTCCACTACTGGAATCAGCATACTCGAGTTCTTCATCACTGTCTTGGATGGATGGCTGGGGAAGTAGTGAAACTTTCGAATAAGCAGGAACAACAATATTCTGCCCAACTTCAACCTGGAATAACACAATCCCGGCATGGTACATTTAATGTGGGAAGAAAAAGAAATGAATATCCGTTAAGTGAAAATCAGAACATTAGAGGTAACATATTGCAAATATCCAACTGAGAATAAGAACTATTCTACATCAACACAAACAAGTTCACTAGACTTCAGCAATAAGTATATTAACAATGTTCACTTAAGCATGTTTAACTAGTTTCAGAAAAAGTTCCTTAGCTAAGTTGATCTTAACTTATAGTGTAACTGATATTTGAATTTGAGCAGGTCGTCCTATTTTATAAGTAAAGAATTTTGATTGTTATTCTGTTTTTCAGTTTATAAGTTTCAATGACATAGGCCAACTTCAGGTATTCTCTGTCCTTGAAGCATAACTCCCTATGTTAAGGCTGAAGCTTGTAAATTGACAAATATTTGCATGTTTGATCAGATTTTCTCCAGATTTTCTGCCATGAAACTCCAAAAGCACCTTAGCTATAAGATGCTAATCTGGAAGTCTTCCAAGCAGACGATTCTACAAACACTCGATAAATCAAATGATGTGACAAATAAAAATGCAACCAAACACTATTCTCGGAGATGGTGTCTGCAATGCAGTAGTGTTCCACTTTGCGACTTTAAATTCACAAAGACATTATAGTCATTTCCTACACTCTATGAAGTAAATTTAACATTGTCCAATATTGTAAAAGATTCTTACTTGGATCTAAAAATAGATATATAAATTAAAAATAACAATATTCCACAATGTACCTTAAATGACAATATGACGCCAGGTTCCAGAACTACTCCAGACCTTAAATGGACACCGTCACAGACTAATGCATGGCTTAACTTACATCCATCTTCAATGACGACATTATCCCATATGTAGGAACCATGAATTGAAACATTTCGACCAATAGTGCAGCAGTCCCCGATAACTGAATTCGTTATAACACTGTTGTCGCCAATACTCGTTCCACTCCCAACTGATGAATAAGGACCAATTCTCGCAGAATGTGATAGAATAACATCTGAAGAAAAACACATAATTTAAGATCAGAAAGGTCTCTTATTAGCAGAAGAAAATGATCTGGATACTGATAGAGGTACATACAATCATATTCCAGAAGCTAATGAATTTAGAAAATGATTAAATAAACTGTTAAAAGTAGTTGGTAGAATAAAGCAATGACAAAATAAAAGGAAGTCGTTGAGGGCTTTTTGGCCCAACTGGCGCTTCGGGAAAATTGGCCAATAATTACATTCTTTCCTTGACTCGAGCTAACTGCAGAGGATAAGAAAAGAGTTGTGATTAGACAGACTCTTTGTTCACAGCGTATCTCCCCTCGGGTTATCTTTGAAGTGCTGTTCTGTAAATATACCTCCACATTAAGCTTTTGCTGCACGAGAAGCACAAACTTTTAGTTGAAGCTTCTGCTATTGGGCCTTAGGAGCTCATTGAATCGTTCCGCCAAAGCAAAAGTGCCAAATCTTTCATTTACCATAAGAATAATGCTACCTATTAGAGACCTAGGCCCCGTTTGGTAGCGGGATAAAGGAGGAATAACCCTCTTTATCCCACAATTCCTGCCAAACAGGGACTTAAAAACCGAGTTTAAATAATTCCTAGCTTAACGAGTTATTTTAGGATAACCCGTTAATTTTTATTCCAGGAGTCCCATGGAATAGGGTTATCCCCATTGAAAATTTCAGGAGTAATGAATGGAATTTACTTCTCCCACCCCTAATCTAAAATTTTATTATTACTTACTCTTATATATCCTATTCAAAGTAATTTTATTTTCAAATCTTTGGTAAAGTTAAATGTTGGATTGCATTATTATTTTATTTAGTATTTATTATTTACTATAAAATATAAAATATTATTTTATATTTCATATAAAATATAAAATATACTTACTCTTATATATCCTACTCAAAGTAATTTTATTTTCAAATCTTTGATAAAGTTAAATGTTGGATTGCATTATTATTTTATTTAGTATTCATTATTTACTATAAAATATAAAATATTATTTTATTTACATAAAATATAATTTATTATTTATTATATTGTTTCAAACTTACTATAAAATATAAATCATATTTTCTATATACAAGATAAGGACAAAGTTGGCAATTTGTAAAAAATTCTATCATCTTTTTTCACTATTCTCTACTATTCCATAATATTAACCAAACATAATTTTATTTATTTCAGAGAACACCAACTTTTTGAACCAAACGCAATTTAACTTTTATTCTTGATTATCCCGAAATAGCAAGCTATCCTAGGTACAAAAAAAATTATATCTTTTAAATTTATACTCGAACCAAACGATGCCTTAAAGTAGACAAGCTATTCAGCAAGCCATGCTAAAGTTGCAATAGGTAACAATCGCTATATTACTCTTTTACCAAGACTAGGGTTTCATGTAAAATCATAGCTTTCCTGCCCATTGTTGGGAAGAACTGTAAGAACTACATGAACTTAGAAAAAGAAAACCATTTAGTTACTATAAAGAAGGAACACAAATATTCTACAAGAAAAAAAAAATTGCAACCAACAAGAATTTTTATATGCAAGGAATTAACTACAGGCTTCAAAAGAAGAGGACCAAGCATAATCAAATGATACTATCCAATTCCAATCCAAACATGAAGAAAAGAAAAGGAAAAAGGAAAAAAAAAAGAAAAAAGAAAAAAAAAAGGCATCCTACTGTGCAGTTCTCCTGTCAATGAGGTTTAGGGCAGGGAGAATGCTAACCAAACCCACTGCTGGAGAGGTTTTTTGATAACTCAAATTTTTGCCACTAGAATGCTTGATGTTAGCATTGCTGTCATAAGAAACACTCCCGATTTATACATCAAAAGAACAACTATAGAAAACAATGGACAAAAAGCAAGATTATTGTTCATAGCAACAATATGGAAAACAGGACAGGATTAAGATAGCATGTTGACATTTGAAATATGTTTTCTTCCCTTACCAGGTGCTTTCAAAATTCCTTGCCTTTGTAACTTCATTGGTGTACGACTTCCAAAATAGAGTATATCTGGCACCATAGGATAAGTCCACCTTTGGATTATGTCTTTACTTATTGTGTCATAACTCCTGAAATTATCTATTCTCGCCGCATAACTTGATTGAATCTCATGAGTAAAGATTTTGTAGCCCGAAACCTCAATAATAAACCAACAAGTGATAAGTCAACTATGAGGAATAATATACATACTTTTTAAAGTGTGTGAATCATAAAAGTGGAGGAAATCAAAATTGACACAGAAGTCCAAGGATTAGAATCCTAGTTATCAGCAGAAAGAAGCAAATTCTCATCAGCATCAAGAAGCAAGTTCTCAATTTGGCATCCAGTGATATAATAACTTAAAATGATACAGACCACTAGGCAAACATCAAGTGTATAGATAAAGAGAGCAAAATCAAGAATACGACGCTCTTATGGGTAAATACGAAGAGAAAGACGACTGACAGTTATCATCTTAAGGATGTGCAGTCAACATGATGGAAAACCAAGGTGAACTTACCACAAGTGACACTGCAAGGAATTTTATGTGAAAACTACATGCATAATGCATAAGTAAACTTTTCATCAAAATTTCAAAGTTGAGCCATATTCCATCATTGTTTACTGAATATAGCATCAAACATTGGCATAGGTAACAAATAGACCAGCTTACTGCATATTTCCTTTTGAATAGCGTTTATATATGAATTTTAAAACTTGTTATGCATATATCCTTAGCTACACCCCAAACTTTTGTGGGATATTTTGCTACAAATAGACCAGCTTACTGCATATGCACAAGGAAAATCATTGACTTATTACAGCAATAATTCAAGAGCATCGTAAATGAGGAGCCAATCAAAATATCTGACATCAAAAGATAACTAACAACCAAGGAACCATCATATAGAACTATGATTCTGAAACTTAGCATGAAAAACCAGTGGCTAAACAGATGAAAATGTAATGAAAAAGGGTCTTACATCATCAACTAGTAAACCCTTCACAAAATGACGCCGAAGATGTTGATAATCAAAATTATCAGTAAAAATGCTAAGAACGTCTGGAGAGCATATATCAATGTAGCAATCCTGCATGATTTAGACACAAGTTAGAAACTGAAAATTGCTGTCACAAACAAAATATTAAACAGTATTAGAATAAAAAGGGGGCAAAAAACACATACGAGTAATAAGTAACCAGAATTTGTGCTAACAGGCAAAAATGTCGCAATTTTCATTCCTATTGGAAATCATGTAGCTCACAATATATGCCTCAGCGATGACTAGAGAAATGTTAGTGCACTCGAAGAATTGGGGTAAAATTGTCACAATGTAACTGAAGAGCTTATTCTAATCCAGCTCACTTCCAAGTTCATATCAGCTGGAAAGCATGGAAAGAGGTGAAACAAAGTAGCAATGACATATATGAAGCCCAAAAAAAGGAAATTGGCATGGCTTTCCACTTTTTTGTGTACACAAAAATCAATTCACAGAAACAAAACTCTGGTAGTACAGACTAATATATCCAAATTGTTATCAGTTTAATTGAAGGGTCCAAAATAGAAAGGTATACCACAGATACATATTATATATGCATATAAATATACATGCACACATGCATTCGAAGTGGAATTATCAAGTCTTATCATCCAAAAAACATATATCTGCACAAAATAATTAGAAACATAAGTATCACCCAGCACAAGCATACCACAATAAACTCACAGGATAGTCATCAATCCAGTCAAATAACAGCACAACCAGAAAACAGTAAAAACATTAAAACAAACAGGGAGAAAAGAAAACAAAGACGAGCGCTTCTAACAAAATCCAAAGAGTTAAGTATTCAAAAGCATCTTTCATTCCTGGTAATTTGTCAAATAAAAGTAAGCAAGATAAAACCTCCTTATCATTGTGCAAAATCAGAGAAGGATTATCCGCGAGTAAGCTCTTATCGAGAGTAATTAGCCGTCGTGCGCGATCAGCCTTATCTTCATAGTATAGGAGCTCTTTCGTCTCAGGATCAATACCCATCAGAATCTCATCAGTGCCAAGTCGAGTTTGGTGTATTTGGGACAAAGGTTTAGACCGTTTGACAACAATAGTCATAACTGCATGTGGATCTTTCTTCCTTCTCTCCTTGTGCTCCTGAAGCACTTGCGTCAGGCTCATGTTGCTGATTGTATCGCCAGTTATGAGAATGAAATCACCACGTATCTTCAAGAAGGGAGGGGGGAAACATCATTCAATTTCATAGAAGAAAGCTCATTCTCACCATTGAAATTCAAAAACATAGTTAGCAGTCGCGTAAAAAATGCTCACTCAAATAAGAGAACTGGCATTTCAACTACAAAGTCACTAAACAGATCCTCCAGTAACTCCTACCATTTCAACACAAAATTCTATTCTCCATACCCATTCCAAAACTTGGTTTAAGTTCAGTTTAGACAAACTATTTCTACTCAAACATATTCAATCATGCTAATCAGACTAAAAGCACAAATATATGATTGAAAGACTAGGACAAGCAGAATAAACTTGTACCGAAACGATAAGAACAGAAACTTCTAAACCATTTTTCGATGACATTGTAGAGGAGGAAACTGAAGATCTACCAAATTCTAAATGCAATTATGCAATGAACACTAAACCAAATTAGTAAGAAACTCATGAACTAGCAAGGGAAAGGATTCCGAGTGGTAGGGGGCTCACAACGCCGTGATTGTAGACGAAGCGGAGAGCGTCGCCAGCACTGATGGAGTCATGGGACTCGATGGTGGTGACGGAGAACGCGGAGGGGTGCTTCACCCAATCGGACCCCTCGAGGTAGTCCTTCACCTGCTTCGCGTGGGCGCAGCAGAAGACGAAGACCTCCTCGACGCCCACGGATTCGAGCCACGCGAGCGTGTAGTTGATCATCGGAGCATTCACAAGCGGGAGAAGCACCTACAACATGTAGATGTAGAAGCCGAAACCCTAGAAGGGGGTTTAGAGGGGTAGGAAGAAGACGACCTTACCTTAGGGCGCTCGAGGGTGATGGGGCGGAACTTCTGTGCGAAGCTATCGGCGAGGAGGAGTGCTTGGAGAGGGGTTCGCGCGAGCTCCTCGGGGTCATCGGAGGACGCGCGGTGCCCTTTCTTCTGCGCCATTGACGCACGAGGAGGAGGAGGAGGAGGAGGAGGAGGAAGAAGAGAGGACGCCGCGCGTTCGAAAAGCGCTTTTCGAGAACCAGCGCTACAAAGTGCTTTTTGAGAAGCTCTGCGGCTGTAGGTTGTGTTGGTGATCTGCGAGGAAGCGTCGGGTAGAGTCGCCGTTGCAGAAGAAGCAGCAAAACACTACCGCCGAAACAACAACACGGGAGGAGAGGATCGTGTAGGTACATTTTGTACACCGCATTCTTAAAAAACAGTAGATATATTTAAATCTAACATTGATAATTTTACGTGCAAAGAGTTTAACTCTATATAATAATACTAATTTCTCATAAATTAAATTACAAATACTGATCACCAAAATTTAGGTGCGGTGCATAAGGCATTAGCATACACCGGGTGCAGGCAATAACTTCTCATATAATAGGACCGATCCGTTATCCACTAACCCGTATGCTATGGGCCCGTTTGTATGTGGGCTAGAACCGGGAATAGCGGGTTTATCCCCTTTATTCTACCAAACGCATTTGGAACCATCTGGTATTGCTTATCCCAGAACAACTATAATAAGCTGGAACAACAGTTCTTACCCATTATTTTATAATTTTTTTTTTTACCAAACTACCCCTCCTCCCCTCATTTCTCTCTTCCCAATACACTCTCATCATCACAAATCCCTCTCTCTCCTCTCTCTCTTTTCCTTATTCCCAATACACTCTCATCATCACAAATCCCTCTCTCTCATCTCTCTCTCTTTATCACATATTAACTCTAGAGGGCAAAAAGGTAATTTACCTAACTTATCCTCTTTATTCCTTTTATTCCTCATTATTAAACCAAACACAAAATTTCTTATCCCTGGAACCATCCCAAACGCTTTTTCGCTTTAGTTCCGTACTTTATATTTATCCCCGGTTTAGCTAATTCTACCTTAACCCGATTCCAAACGCAGCCTATAAGTTTCAAATGGATTGGGCCAAGCTTCCTTCTTTGTTGGCCAAAGTTACCAGCCCAGCAACTTATGGGCCTATTTTGATGACTCACATGGGCCGGGCCAATTACTACTAATAGTTGATTCATTCATCAATAAAAGAGTTAAGAGTTGTTGAGGGAGCAGTTTCCTACTTTACTCAGTACCTGTCTCCTACCAACTCTACAGTAATACTCCTCAGATTCTGCAACTCTTGTTTTTTCTCAGATAAGGCATTCCACATGCACGAAGGAAAAATCCTGGACTTTCTTTGCTGAGTGATCCAAGGTTGTGGATTAGTTTTAATAAGGAGAAAAGTGCGGGGCTCGAGGAGAACAAACAGAAAGAATTACTAATGCACAAAGTTCTTGCACTCGCATTCATGCGGGACTACCGGGCACAACTATAAAATATAAAGGGGGCCTGTTTGGTAACGGGATAAGTCGGAACTAGAACTAGAGTGAAAAAACGTTTGGAATAATTTTATAAATAAGAGATTTTGTGCTTGGTATAAGAATGAGGAATAAGAGGAATAAAGATAATTAGTTAGGGTAAATTATCTTTTTGCCCTTAATTTTATTATGTAATAATGAAGTGAAAGAGGGTGTCTCGGTAGACGTGAGAGGATATTTAAGGAAAAAATAAGAGGGTGGTTGGAAATAGTGAAAACAGTAATTCCAGCTTATTCTAGTTGTACTGGAATAAATTATACCGGTTGATTCCATGTGCGTTTGGAAGAACAAGCTATATATGTCATGCATGAGGTTAGTTTATTCAAGTAGTTGATGAATAGCCCATCAATGATTGGAATCATTTGCAAACCTAACATTGATTCCATTTGTGCACCCTTCCCACAAACAACTGATTTTCTTATACAAGAAGTTCATAGAATGAATAATAGAGATGGTTGCTTCATTTATATTGCTTTTTATGTTTTATTTTTTTTTTTAGTGCGAGGACAAATTGATGAATCAAATAATAGTTAGAATCGGCAAACTTTAGAAATCTTAAAATTTTAACCACTCATTTATTAATAAACACTCGCACAATTCAACTTATAAACTTAACTTTTATTATTTTAAACTCATCTTTTTATAGAGCACTAGATTTAGCAAATCTAAAGAAAGACATATTCAAAAGAAGTATATTGATCAACATCACAACCATACTGAAAAAGAAACATTATTTTTTTCCTTTTTTAAATATAATTTCCACTACTCAAAATAAAAAGTTCCAGCTAAACATTGACAATTAAAAGATAAATAAATATTATAGGCCCTAAATTCTATAGACCTTTCTAAATATAATTAATAGTATTAAATTGCCAATAACGGCGCTGTTAAAGTATCGAGCACCCCCATCATGTTATGTGTAGACATTTTAATCACTTGTTAATTGTCATTTGTACTCTGCGGTTAGCTAATCAACTTCGATCTTTATCATAGTGCCTTTCACATGCTTCCATATATGCTAACTTATTCAATTTTACGTTTTATTAAAAAACTCTTTAATTTTTAAATTTTTTTAGGCTAATAATACACTTGAAATTTATTTAATTTTATATTAAAAATTGAATAATTTAGCTTTTAACTTCTTTTTTCTTTAAAAAAAAAAAAGAGAATTATGAACATTTTACTTTATTAAACTGTAATCGGGATGGTTAGACCATTTAATGATAATTTTATGTTTTTCAAACTAGTCCCTGTCACTATTTAACGTGAAGGAAGAGGAAAACTCTACCTGGGCCCCACGCGCCTCATCCTCCCACTTGTCGCTGCACGAATATCGATGCATGCATCATCCTCATTTAATATTATGTTATGTTATCCCTGTGATATTCACCCCCCTCCTCCTCCTCCGAAAACCTCCAATAATGCGAAATTAAAAATTAATAATCCCGTTGTCATCGTCCTCCTCCCATAAATCCCCTGCTACCACCCTAACCCTACCTCCGAGCTCGGCCCCCTCGGAATCCATGGAGCCCTACAAGTATTCATCCTACGAGGGCGACTCCTCTCCTCGCCCCCGCGAGGTGGAGTACGAGGGCGCCGTCGCCTGGGACGACGCCAGCGCCTCCTCCATCGCCTCCGCCGCCTCCGGAGCCTCCGCCGTCGCCGCTGCTGCTGCGCGGGTGCGGCTCATGGTGAGCTACGGTGGCCGGATACAGCCGCGACCCGGCGACAGCCAGCTCTCCTACGTCGGGGGCGAGACGAAGATCCTCTCCCTCGACCGATCCGCGCGCGTCGCCGCGTTCCAATCCAAGCTCGCGGCCATGGCGGGCGCCGACGAGGGCTCCGTCGTCGTCAAGTACCAGCTCCCCGACGAGGATCTCGACGCCCTCGTCTCCGTCACCAACGACGACGATCTCGACCACATGCTGCACGAGTACGATCGCCTCCACCTCCCTCGCTCCTCCACCGGTTCCTCCTCCTCCCGATCCTCCGCCCCCCGCATCCGCGTCTTCCTCTTCCCCGTCAACCCCCCGCCGCCCCCCTCCGCCTCGCTCCTCGAGCCGAGCGGGACCGATCGCCAGTGGTTCCTCGACGCGCTCAACTCCGCGCCCCCTCCTCCCTCTGCCTCCGCCCCGCCCCCGGCCCCGGCCCCGGCGCCGCCGCTCCAGCAGACCGAGATCCCCGCCGCTCCGCCACCGATCGCCACCCCTCCGCCACCGCCCGCGACGGCGGCGGCGAGCTCCGATTACCTCGTCGGCGGATTCGACAGGGGCTTCGCGGAGCCCCCGATGGCGAAGGCCAAGGATCTGCCCTTTGAAGCCCAGTGGAAGCCCGATCCGACGAGGGAGAATTGGCAAATCGGAGGCGATCCGGCCTTCTCCGCCGTCTATCCGGTAGAATTACAGAGGCGAATTCAGGAAAACCTCAAGATCACCGATAATCAGCTGCTGCAGCAGCTGCAGCATCAGCAGCAGCAGCTGCAGCAGCATCAGCAGCTGCATCAGCAGCAGCAGCTGCAGCAGCATCAGCAGCAGCTGCAGCAGCATCAGCAGCAGCAGCTGCAGCAGCATCAGCAGCAGCAGCAGCATCCGCAGCAACAACAACAACAGCCGCAGCCTCAGCCGCAGCCGCCAATGCAGAGGATGAGCGGCGAAGAAACCCTTGCTAGGGCTTACCCTTCTCCTGACTACTACCTTCCAACTATGCAGGAGAAGCCCCCCGCACCGTCTCCACCGGTGGGGGCTATGCCTACTGGCTACATACCAATCCCGAGGAACACAGTAATCCCCCCCGGGAGGTTCACCTCTGTTGCCGGAGGGGACCAACAACCTGTATACTTCTACCCTGCTCCCGCCACCGCAGGACCTGTTTACACACCGCAACCCTCGCCGCCGCCGCAGCAGCAGGGGTACCTCACCGCAGTGCAGAATTTATCCCCCACGAATGTCTACCGTGAGCAGGTAGTTTACGCGATGGCGCCCACGCCAGCACCTCCTCCCACTCAGCCGCAGTCATCTGTGAAGGTTATGAGCCAGCTGTCGGAAGGGGTCAGCATGGTGCGCATGCAGCAGGGCCCGGAATCGGCTTTGGCCTATGCCCCACAACAAGTGGCCTACGACAGCACGGGCCGTGCGGTTTACTACAGCCCGGTCCCATCGTATCAAGCGGTTACCAGCATTCCTCTCAGCACAGAGCCCGCGAGGCCGGCGAAGCCGTCCCAGATTTCCTGATCACTTTGGCCGGATGATGCGAGATACGTTCTCTGTTCTTCTATCTATCAACTTGTCATTTTTTGTTGTATGCTTAGTGCCTCTTTGTTTTAGTCTCTAATGCTAAAGCTATCGCATGTAAATTCTAATTGTTGTCGTGGACATGATCATAGTGTATATGCAATGTGGGAGGTGGGCATAGTTGTGATGCTTTTGTTTTTCTAATAACATGGGTGTTAATTTACAACTAGAATGTTACAGTGGATACATAGATGACACTCCCACTCCCCTAAGTTAGCAAGTGGGTTGATTTAGATATTTGTTACTTAAGAATCAGCCGAAGCTCCCCTTTAATTTACAGCTCTGATGTACTTGCAATAAAGATGCAAATAAAGGAGAAGAACATCATCCACGAACCCAGATGTCCCTTCTTCTATTTGTTCTATACATTTTGGAAAATAGGAATCTCAGTAGCATCCATCTTGTTTTAGACAATCTATCAAGGAGTCACATTCCGCACATCTATCGTATGTTAGAGGCTTGCTGAGGAATTTGTCTGCTGCTGATTCTTTTCTTCATGACTTAAAATTGGTGCCCTGTACACATGAGAAATTTGTGGTTTAAAAAACTGAGTTCACACTGACCCTTTGGGTTTAATTTGGCAATCAAAGCCTATGTTACGGATGCAAGTTGTGTAGGAACGCCTGGTTGAATAGTAGAGTAGAGATTTAGAAAAAAAAAAAAAAAAAATTCCCTCATCTTCAGGATATATAACAATTGTAACTCTTTAGATTATTTTTCCTCTGTTGACTTGACTCAAAACAGAGGAAAAAGAAATGGACGAGAATAATTAGAAACAAGGAAGAGTTTCTGGCACTCCAATCACTCTACAAATTAGTGTAGAAAGTGACAGGATACTAGATCCTATATGAGAACTTGCAAAGGGACAGGTTCACATCTTAGCCATAGTCAACAATAAATATTACAAGATTAACATAAAAGATCCTATCAGAGAAAGAAAATTCGATCCACAAGAAATCACCCAAACAATAAGATAGTTCTGGTCAAGGTGCAGTTTTACCAAATGAGAAATATCATAGTGTTAGGAGTAAAAATGTCTTGTTAAATGAATGAAATTTAACAAGACATGTCATAGTTACATCAGTGCGAAAAGTTTTTGATTTTGAATGGCTGCATAGAATAACAAAGATAACACAAATTTTACTCTTTAGTGAGGGTATTGTTTGTGCATTTGTACAACGGTCTCTTTCAAAGAGAGAAAAAGAGAGAAAGAAACTTCCTCAAGATGAGCCAAAGGGTACTAAAATCTCATTTGATGGACTTGTTGAAAGAGCCATTCAACCAATGCCGTGGGGAAGTAACAGGAATTGCATCTTAGTGTTATGGAAAATCTTGCCCTATGAAGCTTCATCTTAGATTCAGTCTCAACAAGAAATACTATGCGTTTGGAATCGGGTTAAGGTAGAATTAGCTAAACCGGGGATAAGTATAAAGTACAGAACTAGAGCAAAAAAGCGTTTGGGATGGTTCCAGGGATAAGAGATTTTGTGTTTGGTTTAATAATGAGGAATAGGAGGAATAAAGAGGATAAGTTGGATAAATTACCTTTTTGTCCTCAAGAGTTAATATGTGATAAAGAGAGAGAGAGGAGAGAGAGGGATTTGTGATGATGAGAGTCTATTGGAAATAAGGAAAAGAGAGAGAGGAGAGAGAGGGATTTGTGATGATGAGAGTGTATTGGGAATAAGGAAAAGAGAGAGAGGAGAGAGAGGGATTTGTGATGATGAGAGTGTATTGGGAAGAGAGAAAGAAGGGGAGGAGGGGTAGTTTGGTAAAAAAAAAAATTATAAAATAATGGGTAAGAACTATTGTTCCAGCTTATTCTAGTTGTTATGGAATAAGCAATACCAGATGGTTTCAGATGCGTTTGGTAAAATAATAGGGATAAACCCGCTATTCCCGATTCTCGCCCACATCCAAACGGCCCTAAGTTGCTCGCATATAACAACACTAAGGCCAAGGCTTTTCAACTTTGAAGGCATATGACAAACATGACAAGAAACAACTAAACAGGGATGGGAGATCTGGAAAGGTAAAAAGAGATCTCTCTTTTCATCTACTTTGGAATAAATGGCTTTGGTTTATAACCTTATTTATGTGCTCATTAAATTCAGATGACCATGTGCCTCCACAGGTGTGAAAGGTAGCTTTTATTGCCCCAGATTAAAGCACTGCGACTCCTGAATCTGATGCTACATCTTTCCTAACCATCAGTAGTACAAATATCAGAATGATATGTATGGACAAAGTGAAAAGGTTGCTTTGCTCAAGTGTTAGTAGACACAAAAAGTAATGTTACAAATCAAAAAAAAAAAGAAAAAGAAAAAGAAAACACAAAACTTAAATACTTCATTGATTAAATCTTTCTTGGACTAGCTTAGTTAATCAATTCGACTATTGCATTAGTTTTTTACAAAGGATTCTGCAATTCGACTGTTTCGTCGCCGACTCTCAAGGGTCTGTCATGTCAAGGAGCAAAACAGGAGTCGGCGATTTGACTTGTTTTATCACCGAATCCTACTTAGTAATCACTCAAGCATCACAAATCTCTCTCCTAACTTTATCTTATATTGAGTTCTTGTGCTAATTTTTCCTCCTTTTTTTTAATTCTGTATACTTATAAATTATAATGAAATTTCAAATCCAGAGATTATCTTATAATTTTACCGAGTGAGACTACTGCTATGAAATGATAAGAAAAATTTACTTACTTTTCTTATTTCCGATTAAACAAAATCTGTTATTAAAAGCACCCATTATAAACCTATAAAAACTAAAATATAATAATACCATGGCTCCATAATCACCTTTTTCTTAGTTGGAATATGGTTGCTGTAGAGAAACTCTGCATTTAGACTTGGTGGGGGCTCACAAGAGAAGATGATAGCGTGGAATATCTACTTTAACCACGTTTTTTTTTTTAAGGACACAAAAAAAAAAAAAAATTATAGTGTTTTTAAAAATATCAAATAAATTTTATTAGTAATTTTCTATTTTATAACAGTATTTTATCAAACTAAATATTAATAATTTGATAGTTTTAAAAATATGAATGTTTAATTCAAAAAAAAAATATCCTATCTCTGCTACTTCCTCCTGCCAAATCGTAATGATTTTGCCTCCATAAGAAATAAAAATAATAAAAAAGGCTGCATACGGGAACACATTAGGTGCGAGAGTCCGTGCACAAAAATATCCAGCGCACTGAGTTATAAAAAAATAAAAAAAATGATACTTTTATCAGGTGTGTAAATCCTACACACACGAGAAATCAACGGTGTAGAAATAAAATGGTTGGTTGCCTCCATTTAAGTTCGAATTAATCTCAGCCATTCAAACATGAATGTACATGTAAAATTACTCAATAATAATAATAATAATAATAATAATGTTCCGACTATGCTAAATTCAATTTCACTTTGAATGAAGCGGCAGCATGCCTTCCTCTGAAAAAAAAAAAAATAATAATGTTCCGACACGTGGTGTTGGTGTGAGTAGTAGGGACTGTTTGACCAAAATTTTAAAAAATAATTTTAAATTTAAAAGTGATTTTCAAATTAATAGAATATTTGATAATTAAATTTTTAAAATATGATTCTGATTTTTAGAAAATAAAATTTAATTTTCGAGACTCAAAATTTAAAGCAGTGAAATTCAGATTCTTGAAAACTGATTCTAATTTTAGATTTAAATTTTAAATTTTATTTTGATTTTAGATTTAAAATTTAAAATTAAATTTAATTTTAAATTTTAAATTTGATTTTTAAAAGTTTTAATTTTAACTTTTAAATTTTAAATTTTAAATTTAGCTATTCAATTTCAATTTTAAATTTCAAATTACAAATTTAGATTTTAAATTTGAAATTAAAAATTTAAATTTTAAATTTGAAATTAAAAATTTAAATTTTGATTTAAAATTTAAAATTTAAAATTTATATTTTAATTTAAAATATTAAATTTTAAATTATTTTTTGAAATTTAAATTTAAATTTTAAATTATTTTAAAATAAAATTTTAAAAAAAATTATTATTTACAAATAAAAAAAAAATTATACTTTTTAAAAAATCACATCAGAAAAATTATTTTTTATCTAAACTCAATCAAACGCTCTACAGCTTTTCACCCAAATCAACACTTCAAGCCAAAATTAATTCTGCAAAAATTACTTTTCTAGAATTTAGGCCAAACAAGTCCGTAGTTTGACAAATTAGGTTGGAAATAGTTCGACCAAGAAAGGCAAACTGATATGCTAACTCATCTAGAGCACTTTCGCGCCTACAACGACCGCCACCTTTCGATCGGTCGATCAGTCGACAGGGCAATCAAAAGATTAAGAATGATCGAGAGAGATCGAGAGAGAAGCATCGGAGAAGGCGAGATAGAAATAGAAGAACTGAATAAGAATAAGGGGAAAGAAAGATGAGGAGAATAAGAACGTGAGAAGAGAGACATAGAAATGCTCAGCAAAAAGACAAAGATGCGCGCATAAGAGAGGAGAAACAAAAAGTTGCTACGTAAATTGAACAAATTATCAAATAATATATTTGTATAGTTTATTGTACTTAAACAGCAATAGAGAGCGCTTTGCAATTAAAGAAGTTTGAAATTTTCAGAAAAAAAATGATCTACATATATATAATTTGTCGGAGTATAATACACAGGATATAAATATGACAATGAAGATATATTAAGCTTAGATATGCATATTCAATTCCCCAAAAATATTGTGACACACTACTCAGATATGCATATTTCCAAAAATAGTGTGAAATTTCGAATTATATTCCTGCCAAATATTCTAAACAAATGGCTATGTTTGATTTGTGCGTAAAGCTGCACAACATGAAGGCGTTATGTTGCAGCTGGATGGAATATATATATATATATATATATATATATATATATATATATATATATATATATATATATATGTGGTTAATTGCATACATGTTCCTGCAAATATGTCGAATTAAAAATATATTTCTGCAAAATTTAACTTTTCATATTTATCCCTTCAAAAATCCACCGTTATTCAAATATGCCCCTACCGTCCATCTCTGTTAAAAAAGTTGATTTAACCCTAGGTTAAATGCTTAACCTTGATTAGATTAAAAATTAAATTTATATATTTACCCTTTTCATATTATACCTCAAAAAAAAAGGAAAAAAAAAATTTATTTTGATGATAGAATTTTATGATTTTTGGAGAGCGGCATTTTTGTAACAAGTATAATGGTATTGCTTTTGGAGGAATATATTTGTAAGGGGGACAAAAAGTCATTTCACATCGAATCTGTTAAAAAATAAACAGATTTCAAACGGAAATTAACCAGAGGGGCATATTTGAAAAACTTTGGATTTTTGAAGGGATAAATATGAAAAGTTGAATTTTGCAGGGATATATTTACAATTCGATATATTTGTAGGGACATGTATGTAATTAATCATATATATATATATATATATATATATATATATATATATATATATATATAAAGTATAACTTTTGAGTGAGGTCAGATTTATTAGTTGGCTTATTTCTGGGGAAGGTTTTTCACTACTCTTTTATTATTATTATTATTATTATTTTTAGAACAAGATAGTATGGCGTAGCTTCATTCAAAAAGAAAATAAATTTAACTACAATCTGAAACAACTAGATCTCCACCAAAAAAAAAAACAAAACAAAAAAAAAATTTAGGCCGAGCATAAAGAGGACCAGAAGCTCTTAAGAGACTGAATCTCCGTCAAAAGACAGCTCAATTTTTTTTTTTTCGATTCCAAAATTTTTCGGTTCCTTTCCAACTAAATGGATCACCAAACTACTAAATGGACCACCAAACTGAGGCAAGTGTCAGGAGCTCCCCACCCCCGAGGGCTTCACTCTTTTTTTTTTGTTTAATATAATTTTATAAATAGGTGTTCTATACTCTTTATTCCATGATCTATTCACTCCTAATTCAAATATGTGGACCTGGGATTGATTTGTGTGTGTGTGTATATATATATATATATATATATATATATATATATATATGTTATTTTGATTAATGTGAAAATAATTAGTAAGCATGAACAATAATACCAATTTGGATGAATATTATCGTTACTCTATTTCTTTTATTTGGTTGTAAAAAAAAAAAATTGTTTTTTATTTTAAAAAAGATTGGCAATTTGTTTTATTTCCATATGATCTAGTTAAAATTGTATCTAATTCAAACTATAACATTTAGTTAAAACTATAATACAGTAATAATCTCGTAAGCTGCACATGTGATATGTGATGTGGCTGAAATTTTGAGTCTAAATTTTTAAATTTAAATAAATATTTTGGTGTCAAATCAAAAATCTTAATATAATTTATTTGATTATGAATGGAAAGAACCATATCCCAATCAATATATTTCATCATCAAATGATGAGAAAATAATAAAATATTCGCAGTAGTTTTAATATGGGTGGTATACTAGCTGAGACGACTGATCATCTATTTTTGGAATGCGTTTACGCTGAGTTCGTGATTAAGTTGGGAGAACGGGATGTTGGTTTCGAAGCGTGTTAGGAGGTGGGATTCGCAAGGTGTGGGAGAGGTGGAGGGAGGGGGAGGGCCCCATACGGACAACGAATCTTTAATATTTCTATCAGCGCATTGATGGGTGCTGTGGAATATTAGGAACATGATCATTTTTCGGAAGTTTAACACAGACCCTTTTAGCGCTATTAGTTGGGTTGAGCGGGAGTTGACGCACAGAAGGAATCTAGGAGCGTAACTCGATTCAGCTGCAGACTTTTTTTTATATTTTTTTTCTCAGAAGATCTAGTTATCTCATCTTTGTGGTTTAATTTATTTTTCAGATTAATAAAACAGGTAGGGTGATATCTTTCCTTAAAAAAAAAAAGAAAAAAAAAAAAGAAAAAAAAAAAAAAAAAAGCTTTATCATGGGTGGTACAACCACTCGACGAGCGTGGGCCTGTGGACCCCCATAATAAAACTGGTCCACAACAACCGTAGCGGACGTCAAGTATGCTCTTAAATCCGGTTTTTCAGAGGATTTCACGTCCGCTTCTGGATTCGTAGAACCGTCGCCATCAAATCTATCCAGCTGGCATATTTGATGATTCGTGTCAGTTTTTTTATTTTTCTATTTTTTTTTTAATTTTGGAAATTTGTGATGGACAAATTATTTGAATAGTTAATGATAATTTTTAAAAATTTAAAATAAGTATCTATAAATAAGTAATTATTCAGATGATTTTATACATTTTTGTTGTTAATTATTCAAATTTTCATCACATTAACCCAAAAGTAGTTTATTCTTATCCTACACTCCAATTCCCCAAAGTAATCCTATTCCATTCTCCTGCGAATACAATAATAATCATAGTTCCTTTGCTTCTCCCCTACCCATGCTTACCTAATCTAACTTTTATGGAAAGAATACAATCAATCACCCTCCAAAATACTTGATTTTTAAAACGATCCCATAAATTGATGTACAACATATATTTCACTCATCTCTAACTTATTTTTTTACCGATCGCTTTAAAATGATAGATAATATTTACCCTTACCCTGAAATATATATAGTACACTCTATTTAAAATATAAAATTAATATTTTTTTTTTTAAAATAGAGCTTTTTTGAAGTCAATAATGTGGTCTTTTTTTTGTGTGGTAGGTAGTTGAAACAACCACCTAAACATGTTACATGTTTGTTTTTTTTTAAAAAATATTTTTTTGTACATTTCAAACGGTATATATATCTTATATTTTATCCATGTTAGTATGAAATAAATTTTACTCGTCACTTCGAAGTGACAAATGAATGAGTTCCCACCTTTTGGATGGGCATAATGTACAGATAATATTGCTTCTTTTTTTTTTTTACCCGGAGCTAAGTAATAATTTAAAATTTAAAATTTGATATATTATTAATTTGTTAGTATATATAATATATAAACTTTTAATTGACTTATAATATGAATTTACTAAATGCTTTGGAACGTACAAGGTGAAGGCAAATATAATGAATGTTTTAGATCTCTTTAGAATGCTATCTTTAAGGCAGTTAAATGTAACCTCTAATATATATAATATACTTATACTCAATATATATATAATTAATCAGAATTGTGAAATTAGTGCTTGAGATTTCTAGTTCTAAACCTAATTTATTTATATTTTTTAAAAAATTAAATAGATGACATACTACTTTATATATATATATATATATATATATATATATATATATATATATATATATATATTAACAACTCACAAGAGCAATAATTTTGGTAAACCTACACCAGCACTTTATTATTATTATTATTTTTTTTTCTTCAGCACAAATTATACTGGAACCAAAGTCAGCAGCCATAGTGAAACTTGTAAACATTTTTACTTCTCCTACTTTGCGCCTATTAAATCAGCAGCACAATCATCAGCACAAAAGCTTTTGTTTGTGGGACCACACAAAGAGAAGGTGAAGAATTAAGAATATGTTCTGCCTCAGCCCCAAAGCTTTTCTGGAACTCTCTCTCTCTCTCTCTCTCTCTTTTCTGTAGCAGCTGATTGTTCTCTTCTGCCACAATTGAGGGGTTATGGAGGAGAGATTTCTTTTAGCAGCAGATGAGGCCATCACTCTGACACACACAGGATATCATTGAACACTGCAAAAGAAGCAGAGCATCCTCTTCTCTTATGAGTGGGACCTCTTCTCCTTCTCAAAGTACATACACTTCTTTGACTTCTCCTTATGCTGTCTCTCTTTCTGATTTGATTGTGTTGATAGGAATGGTACAGATGATGAGAATCTTCTTTCTCAGAGCCCATTTTGTGTTTGTAGTTCCAAAATTCTTCCTTTTCTTTTCCCTTGAATGATTGTTCTTAGTGAATTGGTAATTGGGTTGCATGCAAAGATGTCATATGTTAAGGAGGGACTCATTGCATCATTTGGCACCTGGCATGGCCCTTTTATTACTTGGCTTCATGGGTTTGGCTTTACTCTTCTGGTTTCTTTCCTTTTTCATGTTCAAATTAAGGGGTTTATAAAGGTTTTAGCTTTTATTTCTTCTGTTTCTCTCAGGAAAATTTGGTGGATTCTCTGATATGGGCTTTGAAGGAATGAAGAATCATGTGATGCAGTAGTTATAAAGTTAAAAAAAAAAAGAAAAAAAAAGGTGTTCAGGCTCATTTATTTAGTGGCAACTTTGAAACGTTTTGGCTTGGTTGGTTTTTATGACAGTGTAATAAATGAAGAACCTAGAAAGATAAAAAGTACAATTTCCTTATTACATTTCAGGTTGAATTTGCTTATATGCTTTTTACTCTCTACATTCACCATTTGGGTTCATTCCTTGGAATTGACTTAATTTGTTCAAAACTGGGGCCAAAATTGGTGAGGTTTTGTTTCTCTGATTCGAAATTTGTGTGAGAAAGATGGAGCACACAAACCAGAAGAGCCTTGAAAGGGCTATCTCTCAGAAGGCCTTGCAATTGAGCAGCTCCACTCCTTGTAAAATTTGGGTGTTGGGTTTCTTCTGCGGCGTATGCATCACCTATTTCTTCCTTGTTGTTCTCTCTCCGTTTCGGACAGATACTTTTGGGTTGTTTTATTCGAGTTCCCAAACGGCGGCGAATTCGCCGATATCAACCTTGGTTTATTCGGGTAAGGGTTATCCCTCTATAAAATTTCTCATTTCTGTTAGTAGCTTTGTTGTTATTGTTGAATTTTAATTAGGAAAGCGAATTGTACATTATTTTTTATCAACAATAATCTTGCTTCGGCCTGGAACATGGCAAATGGGCTCATAATAGTTTCTGAAATTTGGATGATAATATTTCATGTATGACGATTTCAACACTCGGCGAATCAGGACCAGCTTTGCTTTATGTGGTTATCGGCATTATGAAGTTTCAATATGAGTTATGTTGATTAATTTTGCATTTTGAGTTGTGAAGATTACATTTTCTCTTATATGTTTGTTCCTTTTTGAGTACAGGGAATGGCTCAAGTAGGAACTTCATTAACATACAGCAAAAACTGAGAATTTTAAAGAGTGCAGAGATAAGCAATGAAGAGAGGATCATGAATCTATTATCTTCTTGGAGTGCTTTACTCAATGGATCAAAATACGGTGAGGGCGAAACGCTTACGGGGGAAACGCAAGGTTCGGCTGTGCCACGACCTCCTCATTTAGAGAACTGCAGGTTAAATGCGGAGAGGAATAAGCGTTTTGACAATTATGGCGAGAACGGAAGTTTTCCTCCTTGGACATTGTGGAGAGGATTACTGGGACTTGAATTACTTAAACCGGCTACGTCAAAAGGGTCAGAGCATAATCATTTGGAGCAAATGGCAAAGTTCGAAGGTGCTTATCCTCCTTGGGTATGTGAACTTTAATCGGCATAAGCTACTTTAAAATATTAAAGAAAGCGTTGAATTTTAGCTGATGTATGTTCTGGTGGTAATTGTATATGAAAACTCAGGTTTAAGCTCCATAATAATCGTATCGGAATGCAGATGTCTAATATTCCATCGAAAACTCTTATCTGATTGTAACATTTTGGATGCTGGAACTCTGATTAGTTCTCGAACACTTCTTTTCTGATCCTCTTTGGGAAGGTTCTTTTATTCTGATTATATGCTGCACTTCTCGTAGATGCTTAAACATTTGCATGCATTCTAAATTTACAGATTGTTGGATCAGATGAAGACAACTATCCTCTTACTAGACTAGTCCAAAGAGACTTATGGATCCACCAACACCCAAAAAATTGTAGCGATCCTAATTTGCGATTTCTTGTTGCTGATTGGGAGAAGCTACCAGGATTTGGAATGGGGGCTCAATTTGCTGGAATGTCAGGCCTTCTTGCCGTTGCAATAAAGGAAAAGCGGATTCTGGTTACAAACTATTACAATCGAGCTGATCACAACGGCTGTGAAGGTCGTGAGTTGGTGACCATCTAAGCTAGATGACACATAAATTTCACTTCAAAGATATTTATCAATTTGGCACTGCAAAATTATCTATTTGCCATATATACATGCATAATAAGAATCAACATTCCCCCCCCGAATCGGATCGCTACCCAACATAAGATATGGTACTTTTGAATTATACAAATGAATATTCAGATTTTAATGAGGTACATAGATAAGTAGATGATTTTATTGGCATATGCGTCTGCGTGCTACAGAGTGATCAAGTACTGCCTCGATGTTTAAGTTAAAAATACTCTCAGTGATAGTCAGAAACCCAGTGTTTGGTTTCACTTTTGCTCAGAAAACATGTCTGAGCGAATAAAATAATCAAAATTAAACCCTTAAAATATGAATGGCAGGGTCATCTCAGTCACGCTGGTCTTGCTATTTTTTCCCTGAGACATCTCATGAATGCCAGAAGCGTGCCTTTGAGCTCATGCAGAGTGCAGAAGCTTGGGCGAATAAAATTGTAACGGCGAAGGAGAACTACACATCAAAGGAAATGTGGGCTGGCCGGGTACCGAGGTATAACGTTGATCGCACTTTTTTTTTTTTAATGCGCTAGATGCTGCACAAAATTTATCTCTTTTGTGCTTTTGAAATTTGATTTGTAGAGTGTGGGGTGAACCATGGAACTTGTTGCAGCCTACTACTGAAATAAATGGAAGCTTTGTTACCCATCATCGTAAGATGGATAAGAGGTGGTGGCGAGCACAGGTTCCTTTTTATATATATGTTTTGTTTAGTAAATTTTCATTATTTTAAGATTACTATGTAATATGAGCTCCATTTGGTTATTTCAACAGGAATTGCACAAAATTAAATATATTTTCTGAAAGAGAGACATTCAATTATGTGCCTTGTTAAGACCTTTACAAATTTTCGTAATCTGCTTTGCTCCCTATTGTCTTTGATTCTACCGATTCTATACTCTTTTAGGCTTCTCATTCTGAAATTCATATGTTATCGGATATTTTTTGCAGGCCATAAGATATCTGATGAGGTTTCAGACTGATTATACATGCAATCTACTAAATGCGGCCCGGCATGAAGCGTTTGGTCTGGAAGCTGCAAAATTGGTTTTCAGTGGTCTTCGTTCATTTACATTTGTAATTTGCTTCTTTTGGGTTGTTTCGATTCTAGTTATTTTCAGACGATTTCTACAAATGAACACGGACGTTTCAAATTTGTAGGTTGGTGATAAGAACTCGCAAGCTGATATTGAACGCCTCGTGTGGTCCGGGCATAAACCATGGGCACCAAGGCCGCTTCTTAGCGTGCATGTAAGAATGGGAGATAAAGCTTGTGAAATGAAGGTAGTTGGGTTCGAAAACTACATGGAACTCGCAGACCGCATCAGGGAGCGTTTCCCAAACCTTAACAATATATGGCTCTCGACAGAAATGCAGGCATGTTATTTCCTTTTGCGATGTATAAAATGTGAATTGTCATATATGCCTCCAATTTACGCAAGTTCCTTTGTACTTAATAAAATTGCTCCTCTTTGAATAACTTTTTGTAATACATCTCCTACTTTCCCCTCATACTTGAAGGATAATAACATAGAAAAAGATGATTTCGCAGGGGTTTTATGTATGAAACCATCTTTTTCATTTTAAAACACTCAAGCCTACTTCTAATAATGTTCCAAATATTATTATCTCTTGCAGCAAGTCATTGATAAAACCAGATTATACCCTAATTGGAACTTCTACTACACGAACGTAAGACGCCAGGCCGGAAACATTACTATGGCCACTTACGAGGCGAGTCTCGGGCGGGAGCTCAGCACTAATTATCCCCTTGCCAATTTCATAATGGCTACGGAAGCCGATTTCTTTGCTGGAGCTTTAGGTTCGACATGGTGCTTCCTGATAGATGGCATGCGAAACACCGGAGGGAAGGTCATGGCTGGCTATCTAAGCGTGAACAAGGACCGTTTCTGGTGACCAGTTAGTTTTTTGTGTGTGTGTGTGTGTGTGTGTTTCTCATTTTCTTAAAAACTTTATGGAATATGTACATGCATGTGATTACTTGTTTTCCTTACCTTTATGTGTAAAAAGTTGTCTTTCACTCTTTTTTGCTTTTTCTCTGTGGAGTTAAAGTGTTTGGTGTTGTATGCATTTTGAAACACATTGTATATACCACATTAATCAATAATATCTGATGACATCTTGTTGTTGTCACTTAATTTCTGAGCATGCAATTGCAAACAAGATATATTGTTACTGTTCATATGCTGTTGCCCTGTAGTAACACTTTTGTTAGCGTGATATTAGGAGAGGTAAAATGTATACATTAGTAAGAAAACATGCATGTTTTCTTATATAACCCTTCAGTTGCATCAGAAAACAGAATCAAGTCCATATCTTTTGAGCTGCAATCCACCGAAGAAAAACGGTTCTTTATTCTGACTGATGATACAGCGTGTTAAAGTTCTTTGGCGCCGCCATCATTATGCCAGCACTCGTCGCTGCAACTTGCTTCTGTTTATGATGAATAAGGTTTTCCTTTTTATAGTTCTACAACTGAGCAGCAGTTTAACCAAATATTACAGCTAACTTTGGGCAGTTTATACAAATATTTATGTAGTTTATAAGCAGCAGTTTAAACTGAATATTACAGCAGTATTTTGCAGTTTTGTCGATTTTCGCAAAGTTCTTTTTTAAAGGAATATCATTCTTTTCTCTATATATATGGTGAAAGTTTGCTACTCCGCAATATATGGCGGCTTTTGCCGCATTTTCCTTCTGATTCTGGGCCTTTTTAGCAGTAACTGCATTAAAGCTTAATCTTTTCCATATAGCAAGAACTCAAATCTTGTCCTTTCCTCATCTCATGGTGATGAAATATACTCTTCTCTCTGACCATCTATTCTTGTAGTGCTTCCAACAATGAATGGAACAATGAATGGGGCATGTGCAAGGTGGAAGTGGAGGAGGATATTAGACTTTGTCTTGGTGCAACCCACTCACTAGAAACAGCTCTATTTCCCTCTTCTTTCTTTTTTTTCCTATCCACAGTGAGGTCACTCCAAGTGTATTGTCTCTATCTACTTCTAATACCATTTAAATGTAGATAGATCCCCACTAGAGAGAAGTGGGTGGTCATGATCTCTCTCTGCATTTAAGAATGTTTTCCACTTGGGGAGTGGCCTCAGATGGTGGGATTGTGGGAAGCTCCTTCCAGAGCCCAACTAGGAGGAAACTGTGTACCCCCTGTTTAGCTACAAGCCCAGTTGTATATGGAAGAGCATTTTAAACAATTGAAGGCCCTGGGTTGGAGGAGAGCTGAAGCTTTATAGCAGAACACTGTTCTTTGGATTGCAACTATGTGGAGTGCACTCATGCACAATGGCATCACATATGGAATTTTTCATTAGTGGAAAATTTTTTATTTGATTGTGTTAGCAACGAGCGCACAAACTAAACAAAATCAATTTGCGATCACGACAGAAAAGTAAAACCAAAATTGCACGACAGAGAATTAACACACAGATTTACGTGGAAAAATTTTTTGCAGGAAAAAAATTACGGACGAAAGAGGAGAGGTTTCACTATGTAGAAAAGAGAGAATACAAGAGTTCTACTTCATACAATCGCTCGATCTCACTCTAGGACAAATAAAAGAGAATTAACACACAGACATTCATAAAATTTCTCATCGCACCGCGAAGCCGTCGGCGAACCTGAATCATAATATCGAAGCGATTCTGATTTTGAGTCACATCTAACCGATTGCTTACCTGAGAATCATTTTTTTTTTTTTTTTTTTTTTTTTTTTTGTTGATTAAATCAGTATCAAATGCCTGCCTGAAAAAATTCTACTAATTAGTGTTGTTATTTGCTTTCTTATTGGCCAAAGGTTCTCCACTTATTACCACTCACTCTATGTCTATTGAAACTCTACATGTATCTAAATCTTAGCATTATCCTTTATATCTAATTAGAAATTACTGTACTTTTTTTTCTTAGGAAAGAGAAATAACTTTTCTAAAGTGATTGTATCTCCTTCAGGAATGTTCTTTCAATAGATTCTAAAAGCTGTTCGTTTGTGAAATGAGGTGTTGATGACAATCGGAGACTGCGCTTTATACTACAAAATGGAAGTTTAACTCTTTCCTGTTTTCTGTAAATTTGTTTATAAATCATCACTGGATGTTCACTTTACGATCTTTGTGGCGTTCCAGAATTTACAATAGTCCTATAAATAAAATATAATATAACTAAATTTTTTAAACTGACTATAATATTTCGATTAAATATAAGAGACTAAAAAAATTAAACATATATATAAGAACTAAAATAGTTTTAAAATAGATAAACTCTTAAAAAGTGAGGCGTTACGATACTCGAATGGCCTTTTGGTTTTTTTTCTTTTTTGTGTTGAGAAAATGGCCTTTTGGTTCTTCAAATGTTTGACAATAATACTTTGAATATAATGAGAGTTAAAGAGGGCTTCTGTCCTTTTAACCCATTTTTTTCTATTCTCTGTTATTAACCTTTTATGGAGAGCACCTTATACCACTAAGGAGGAAATCAATATAAGAGATGTATACACTTATTAAATATGGGAGGTACGAGATGTTTTCTTACGGAAGGTTTGGAAACTGAAAATACCGTTTAAGATAAAGATCTTCATTTAGTTAGTTCTTTGGAACCGATTACTCACGGTCGATAACTTAATAAAAAAAGAGTAGTTGGGAGATCCACAATGTGTGTTGTGCCGCAATAATATCGAGACTGATGATCACCTACTTGTGAGATGTATTTTTAGCAGTTTTTTAATGCTCAACACCCTGAATAGAAACACACCCAAAGGTCTGTGGTACAGATTAGAGGAGTTTGGAAGCACATGATGAAAAACGACAATATATCAAAAAGCTGCGATGAAGAATCTCGCTAGAGTTGTTGCATGTTGGTGATAATATGGCGGAAAAAAAACAATGGCATCTTTCGAAACTAATCGTCAGATCCATTATTAGCCGTCAAACGTATAAAAGAGTTATGAAGAGAATGAGATGAATTGTGCAGTCTTAGATAAGTTAGAATAGTGACGAATTTTTTTTGTGGGTGTGTGTTTTTTTTTTGTTGTATTTTATTTTTTCCGAGGCCCTGCTGTCTCAACTTTTATAGCTAAATTCATTTATCGAATGAATGAAGCGAGTAACGAGCTACCTTTCTTTTAAATAAAAAATAATAATAATAATACAAGAGATGTAAACCACTCCAAGACTATATTTTTTTCGTCCCACCCTAAAAAAAAAAAAGGGAAAAAAACCCATAAAAAGAAAACTACAAAGAGAAGGAAAGTACTTGCTAATCTAATATAAAACGTTTCGAAAAGAATTAACAATCTATAATAACAGGAACTTCAAATTTGAGTATCAACCTTCTATCGTATCTTCATATTGGTCGAATGCTTTTTTGAAGCATAAATCTTATTTCAAAAGCCAACCTAGCTAGGCTCATAATATTTAACCATTAATTATTTTTTTGAAAAAGAAAATTTAACCACCAATTGGTATTTGTAGAAGGATATATATAAGTATACACGGTGTACATCCTACATCCCACCCCATTTTTGGGTGGGGTGTAGGATGTACATCCCTAAAGGGGTGTACACCTAGCATCCCTCTTTGTAGAAAGACAATAAGCAAGTATGTACTGTAAATAAAAACTATAAATATATAAGACAAAGCACAGGAACTTCATAATACATGGTCACTCTCTAATTAGATAGATCATTATTAATAGGAAAAGACTAAGTATACATTTCAAATAGAATGTACATCTTGAAGGGGGACCGGTCGTGGGGTTACCGAGCACACTTCAACCCACACAGCACACGAGCGCAGCGGAAACAGAATCTTTCGTAGATGAAAGTAGGCGAAAACGATTGTAGAAAACAAGCACGAGAATAACTAAAGAAATAAAACAAATAAGGGAATGCAAGGATACGAGAATTACGTGGTTCGGCCAACAATGCGTCAACCTACGTCCACGGGCAAGACCACCTCAATGCGTTATTCGATTAATCCACGGCACAAAAGTACAAGGAGTAAAATTGGATTACAAGAAACTCTCTCACGGAGGCTCTCCACGTTTTTTCCTCTCAATTAGGATTTTTCAATGAAGCCCTAAAAATAAAAGATGAATCGCAAGAGTTAATATAATCTAAAAACCTAATTCTAATAGGAAACGATCTCCACCGTCCATCCGAGATTTTAAATCACTTCTAGTCGTCGTCCATATTATCTTAAGAATTATCTTTAAGATATTCCTAAATCATCCCTAATCTTTAAGAACAAGATTGGATCAAATCCATATGGACTCGAAACATGATTTTACATAATCCAACAATTCTCCCACTTAAAAACATGTGCCGAATTTCACAAAATTGAAGATCTTGCCAAAATTCCCACTCTCCTCATGTAGCTCCAAGACCGAGAGAAGTCATACTCCAATTGAACTTCTCTCGAGTTACCGGTTTCGTTAAAATATCCGCTGGATTCGCATCTGTGTGAATTTTCAACAATGAGATAAAACCCTCATCTACCACATCTCTCACAAAGTGATAACGAATATCAATGTGTTTCGTCCGAGAGTGAAACGCCGGATTCTTCGCCAAGTGTATTGCACTTTGACTATCACAATTCACTCCCACCACATCTTGCTTCACTTTTAATTCTCCTAAAAGTCTTTTTAGCCAGATAGCCTCCTTACAAGCATGTGTCATTGCTATGTACTCCGCCTCCGTCGTCGACAAAGCGACTACCGACTGAAGCTTCGACTCCCAGCTAATAGCACCACCGCCCATGGAGAAAACATAACCCGTGGTAGACTTTCTTCTGTCTTTATCTCCTGCGAAATCTGCATCCACATATCCGACGCACTCCAAACCCGCAGAACCATAACAGAGTGAGAAATCCGCAGTACCTCTCAAATATCTGAGAATCCACTTTACTGCATTCCAATGTTCACAACCTGGATTCGCCATATACCGACTCACTGCTCCCACTGCTTGAGCAATGTCGGGTCTCGTGCACACCATGGCAAACATAAGGCTCCCTACTGCCGATGAATATGGTACCCGAGCCATGTCGGTCTTTTCTGCTTCTGTACCCGGTGATTGCTCGACCGACAATTTTAAATGAATAGGAAACGGGGTAGAAACTGGCTTTGCGTTCTGCAAGTTGAAGTGCCGCAGAACCTTCTCCACATAACTTTTCTGTGAAAGCCAAACTTTCCTATTCTTTCTCTCCCGTAGTAGCTTCATCCCGAGTATTTGATTCACAGTTCCTAAGTTCTTCATATCGAACTCACCGGCTAACTGAGTTTTCAAGATAGATATCTGGTCCTTGTTATTTCCGGCGACCACCATGTCGTCGACATATAATAACAAAATACAGAAGCTCTCGTCATTATAATCGTAGAAATATGCACAATGATCCGCTTCAAGCCTATCAAAACCCAAACTTATAATGAAGGAATCAAATCGCTTGTACCAACACCTTGGCGCCTGTTTCAAGCCGTACAACGATTTGTTCAACCGACAAACCAAATACTCCTTGCCTTTTTCGACAAAGCCTTCCGGTTGCAACATATATATCTCCTCCTCCAGGTCACCATGCAAGAATGCTGTTTTTACATCCATCTGCTCGAGCTCCAAATCCATGACCGCTGCGATCGCCAAAACAGCCCGAATAGTGGTAAGACGAACCACCGGTGAGAAGATCTCATCGAAATCGATTCCCGGCTTCTGAGCATATCCCTTCACCACCAATCTTGCCTTGAACCTCTCCACATTCCCATCTGTATCCTTTTTCACCTTAAACACCCACCGACATCCAATCGCGTTCCTTCTCTTCGGCAAATCAACAAGTTCCCAAGTCTTGTTCTTCCGAATTGACTCCATCTCCTCCTCCATCGCGCATTGCCACTTCCCAGCGTCAGTCGACTCACAAGCCTCCTTATACGAAGTCGGCTCATCTTCTTCCGCTAAAGCAACATATGCACTAACATGGTTTGCAGAAGGAATAAATGAAGTAATATAGTCATTATACCTCGCAGGAGGTCTAATAACTCTACTAGGACGCCCGGAATCCGCTGGCGACTCTACCGGTGAATTTGTATCTTCGGATGATTGCGGAGATTCCAAGTCAGGTTCATCATCAACCACTTCATCATCCTGTTGTGCTTGCTCAACTTGCACCTCATCGTGCGCTTCAAAGAGCTCAATCGGAATCATAGCATCATCATCTTGCTTTTCCTTGGTGCCTTGAAAGGACCCTTCATTGAAGATAACGTCACGACTTATGACTATTTTGTGGTTAGTAGGGTCCCACAATCGATACCCCTTAACACCTTTCGCATAGCCAAGAAATATACACCTCCGAGAGTTCTTATCCAATTTTGACCTTTTCTCCTTCGGTATCCACGCATAAGCATCACATCTAAAGACACGAAGATAGGAGTAATCAACGGACTTGCCGCTCCAGACTTCTTCAGGAATTTCCAAACCAAGTGATTTTGTCGGCGCTCGATTAATCAAATAACAAGCCGTGCTCACGGCTTCCGCCCAAAATCTCTTGTCGAGTTTTGAAGTACTCAACATGCTACGGGCCCTCTCCATGAGTGTTCTATTTAACCTCTCCGCTACACCGTTTTGTTGCGGTGTACCGGGTACCGTGAGATGCCGCTTAATTCCATGCTCAATACAAAACTCATCAAATTCTCTTGAACAATACTCCCCTCCGTTATCAGAACGTAGGCACTTAATTTTTAAATCCTTTTCATTCTCCATAAGAGTTTTGAACTTCTTAAAAGTCTCAAACACATCGGACTTTCGCTTTAGAATATACACCCAAGCCTTCCGAGAATAATCATCAATAAATGAAACAAAGTAAGAACATCCGCCCAACGAAGTATCGGGCGACTCCCAAGTATCCGAATGAATCAACTCGAGATGCTTCTTACTTCTTTGATGTGATAGAGAAAAAGACAACATTCGTTGCTTCCCGTAGATGCAATCTTCACAAAAATCTAATGGCGCGGACTTGTAACCTGAAAGAAGTTCACGGTTGGATAATACCTGCAATCCGCGCTCACTCATGTGTCCTAAACGGCGATGCCACACCGTTGAAGACTCCACCTTTGCGCTTGCAACAACCGCTTCTCCCACTTGAGTCTCGCCCACTAATCTATAAAGGCCACCTACTTGCTCTCCTTTCATCAACACCAAACAACCTTGACATACCTTCAAGTGATATTTCTCGCCGATGAATTTAAACCCTTGTTTGCAAAATTTTCCAAGTGATAGAAGACTTTTTCGAAGTGCAGGAACATGTCGAACATTAGAAACCGTCCGAATAACACCATCAAACATCTTGATCCGAACGTCTCCCACTCCAACCACCGGACATGCCGTGTTGTCACCCAAATAGATAACTCCACAATCCCGTGACTTATAAGAATGAAACCACTCCCTATAGGGAGTCATGTGGAATGACGCCCCCCGAATCCAAGATCCAATGATAAATAAGCTCGGATCTATCCAATGCGACTAACGCATCTCCGTCTTCTGAACTAGCCGACTTAGCATCTGCTTCGGCTATATTACCTTGAAAATTATTTGAATCGGATTTACCATCAACTCCTTTAACCCGACAATCTTTTTTCACGTGCCCCAACTTTCCACAATTCCAGCACTTTACTTTCTTTTTGCCCTTGGATTTTGATCTCGACTTTCCTCGATCACCATACTCCCTCTCGAAAGGTCTTCCCCGTGCTATCATAGCCTCCCCCGAAGAACTTCCTTGGCTAGACTTCCGCCTCATCTCCTCGGTAAGTAATGATGCAACAGCCGACTCCATCTTAAGGGTTTCAACATGGCTCAAGTTCATAATCAAATTATCCCAAGTTTCCGGCATCGAGCAAAGTAAAATACTTGCCTTTTCTTCTTCATCAATTCTCACGTCTAGGGCAGCGAGTTTGCTCACGATAGAGTTGAATGTACTTAGATGTTTTTGTACCGGTGCCCCGTCCTTCATCTTTAGATTGTACAATTGTCGCCGTAAGAAAATTTTGTTCACCAATGACTTTCCTTCATAGAGATTTTTTAATTTATCCCAAATCCCTTTTGCGGTAGTCTCGGTCTCCACATTGAATAACACCGAATCATCCAGTGCCAAATATAGGTTTGCCAAAGCCATCTTGTCCTTCTCTTCAAATTGTTTATCCGTCATCCCTTCCGGCTTATTCTCTATTCCTTGCAGGGCGATCTCACAAGCATCTTTAATTAAAACTGCTTGCATCTTCAGTTTCCACAACGCAAAGTTCGCTCCATCAAATCGAGAAATCTCATACTTTGTCGCTGAAACTTTTCCCGCCATCGTTTCGCCGTTAACGAACTACGAATAACCAAACGCTCCGATACCAATTGAAGGGGGACCGGCCGTGGGGTTACCGAGCACACTTCAACCCACACAGCACACGAGCGCAGCGAAAACAGAATCTTTCGTAGATGAAAGTAGGCGAAAACGATTGTAGAAAACAAGCACGAGAATAACTAAAGAAATAAAACAAATAAGGGAATGCAAGGACACGAGAATTACGTGGTTCGGCCAACAATGCGTCAACCTACGTCCACGGGCAAGACCACCTCAATGCGTTATTCGATTAATCCACGGCACAAAAGTACAAGGAGTAAAATTGGATTACAAGAGACTCTCTCACGGAGGCTCTCCACGCTTTTTCCTCTCAATTAGGATTTTTCAATGAAGCCCTAAAAATAAAAGATGAATCGCAAGAGTTAATATAATCTAAAAACCTAATTCTAATAGGAAACGATCTCCACCGTCCATCCGAGATTTTAAATTACTTCTAGTCGTCGTCCATATTATCTTAAGAATTATCTTTAAGATATTCCTAAATCATCCCTAATCTTTAAGAACAAGATTGGATCAAATCCATATGGACTCGAAATATGATTTTACATAATCCAACACATCTTACATTTTACTCATCCAAATATAAAGACTAATTTACCAGTCACTTCGCCGGTATCATTATTAAATTATTAATAAGTCAAAAGTCCTATCACCTATGAGTGAGGCTGCACCTCCATCTTTGCTGGTACAAGTTGGAATATTCTCAGCTTCTCTTTTCCATGTGACCATCTTTTCCTAGTACATCACTCCTGGAAAGTGAAACAGGGGCAAAAGAAAGCTTCACAGTTCATAGTCCCTCAATGAAACATGATATATATATATATATATATATATATATATATATATATATATATATATATATATATGAGCAATGCTACATGTACACCCCGAAGGGGTGTACATCATACATCTCCACCATTTTAATGGTGACGATATTTTTTACGGGTCACATCAAGTGACCCATCATCAAACCCCCACCCTTAGATGGGTGGGGGTGTGAGATGTACACCCCTTACGGGTGTACACATAGCATTTTCCTATATATATATATATATATATATATATATATATATATATATATATATATATATATATATATATATGCTACTATGGAAATTTGACCACGAGTAGAACCAAATAAAATAATATAAAAACTATATCCTTTTTGTAGGGGTACCATCACCCTCATTCTCCATGATATATATACATGGGGGGTCAGCATCATGCATTTTCATGTCTATGGGCACATCAATGTCTCCTCATATCATCAGCTCATCCCAGCAGTAGGATTTGCTCCTCTCTGATTTGAAAGTTTCAACCAAACATTTATGCCATGAGCACTCGGTAACTTCTCTGTCCACACCACACTCACCAAGTCATCTCACCATGACATAGGACGGATTATAAGGTTGTACATTTTAGAGAGCTGAAAAATATAATTTATAATTTAAAAAATATTAAGATTTAATTAAACTAGTTAAAGACCCGCGCTTCGCGGCGGCCGAATAAATTTACACTAAATTAATATTAATAAATAATAAACAGGTAGAAATGGTAGGATGTTGCCTGAACTATAGAACATTTTGAAATCTTTTGTCATTACTGCTAAAATCGATGGTACTTGAGGTGTACTAAAATTTTTTTAAAAAAATAATCTCATTTCAAAGTAAGCTGCAGTTCAGGTAAACTATGGATGATTTCAACCCAAAAAGCTTCAAACTTTACAGAATATAGCACAATATATGGGTCAAAATTTGCTCAAGATACCATCTTGGGCATCAAACAAATATTGCTGATCGAATCAACTGGCACAAGACACTATTAGCCAAAGTTGCAGCTGATATGATCATTCTTTTTAGAGGATTTTCCAAACTTGTTGTTGATGATTGCTTCAAGCTAATGGAATGATTCAACAAAGCACCTAACTTTTCATCTTTTTCCATATTGACTCCTTTGTTTTGAGTCTTTCTTTAAACAATTGTATGATAGAAGAACTAAATCACATTCATTTCACAGCCAACTTCACCAGATCAAACAGTTTTATCCAAACAAAAAAAAGGTAGATACAAAATTGGTTATGCAAGATTCATTTGGATCAACTTGATTAAGTGCCTACTTGTTACAGCCTTTAGAGCAACATCTTTACATTTAATGGGCAAATATTTTGCAAACAATATGTCTGGAGCTTTTGTTACGGCACAAAACTAAAATGAGCCTTTTGGTCCCCAAAAGCAAATGTTGCAACTTGAAGATTTTGCAACTGCTGCAGCAGAAAACTGATGTACTTCCTGCTGCAAAAGTTCTAATGAAGAAATTATTACTGCTGTTTCGACAGCTTAAAAAATAATTTACCAAAGGATAAAAACGATATGCAACTATTAGCAAATGATCTAATTTTATAAAACAATCATCTAGTTTTATACCCTCGTATAGAAGTCTGGAGGGGAATATGCATCAAAATGGGTCTGATTGAAGTCCACGTGCCGGGAAAAAAAGAAGTGCAAAAGAAAGAAGTGCAAAGGATAAGAATCGGAAGAATGTGGGATGCAAAATATATTCACCTTCAAGGTTTTCTTTATAGGTAAATTTGTTTTGGGGTCGAAAACCTTGCCGTGTAAATTTAACCTTGCCGTGTTAAATTTGTTTTGGGATCGAAAACCTTGCCGTGTTAAAAATGTAGATACAAAATTGGCCGAATAATAAACAAATCCGTCTATGATCGAACTAATTTAGGTCTAATTTAGAAATGGTTGAGATTCAATGTATCAGGTACACCTAAAAAAAGTTGAGTTACTGTACAATCCAAGTGCATAGCTTTTTTCTTTTCCCAAACTAATTTTCTAGATTTATTGTACTTACAATTAAATTTGATATTCTACATTTATAGTGATATGCAGTTGCATCATGACACAAAACATATATGCCAGGAAATCCAAACAACGTTGCAAAATAGACCAAGATAATGATTCGAGAAGCATCAACAAACAGGGACAAACCAAGATTTATAAACATAAAAATAAAAGAAGCTTATTTGCCAAATGAAACAAAAATGATGGGAATCTTACAGCTGTAAAGTTCATCGGCTCCATAGGATTCCAGCATATCGAATTGGTCTTTGTCTGTGTCAAGAATCTGAAAATTAGTTTCCATGGAGACAACTATATAACTAAAACATGAGAACTATTTCTACCGAGCACAGCGTGAGTACATTGGTACATCTGATAATCAAAAGAACTACTTGTCAATCCAACAAACTTTTTATCATCTTGAATGCAGGTGCATGAAATATCCTAACTAAGCCTCTAATCAAGATCCCTAAGAAAAGCTGAAAGCCTATCAATATTTTACAGGATTTTCTGAAGCAAATACCTTCCGAATTGATAAAGCATAGAATTTGAAGCATCGGTTTGCCCAAAACAATATGATTGTAGGAAGGTTAACATGTATTTGTTGATCATGCAATATTCCATACATATATTAGAGGATACCCAATGCTTGTCTAGCCCCACATGCAAGGATAGTTGAATTAGCCATATAGATATACTATGAAAATTGTGATATACTTCATAATTAGGGTTCCAATAGTAAAAGTAGTAAAGTGTGTACAAAGAATAGGAGATGCCCAGATTCAAGCATATTCACTGTTGAATCCAACAGAACAAAGAGCTCCATTATTCTTGGATGAATTGATAAATTAAAATTTGCTGTGTGTTACAGTCCAGATTTTGCAACAGTATCAACAACAAACTGTTCCATCGATCTAGAGCACCTCAAAGTCGAAGATTTATTAAATAGATTAGCCAAACAAACCAACAATCAGGGAAAATCAACAAATATCTCAACTTTTAGAGGATTCTAAGTAAAGCAGAATATAGTTAATAAATAAGATGGTTCAAACTATAGAGAGGCAACATTAGCATCCGCAAGCAAAAGAAAATTCAGTAACCTTCATGATCAGCTTTCTAGCTGGGGAAGACATGCGCAAATCATACAATGTTATGCTGCGATCACTACAAATTTAAGAAAAAAAATGTTAATAAGCAAGATAGTTGTATAAAGAATTCAGAGAAGGAAAAAAGATCCACCAATATACGAAGAAAATAAGTGAGGAACCAACAATTCAGCCAATATAAATGCATCATTAATTCAACCCAATATTGTTGTATTCTCTTTTAACATACCTTTATTTTCTTATGTTAACATAGCTTGGGTTAAAAGAAAAACAGAAAAAGAAACTCACATTGCTGTCACTGCTAATCCAGAGCATGTAATTCCCTACCATGGTTTCTCGCACGGGTCGCCATTGTTTGCGGTCCAGCCGTTCAATTGAGACGGCGAATTTAGGCTCGGAAAAAGAACATTGAGAGAAGAAACTGCATGAACAAATATCAGAATGGATGAGAATTGTTAGTACCTGCTCAGTTAAAGATATTCTCCGAGCTATAAAGTGAATTAGATACACATGTAAAAGTTGCATGTAGAAGGCAATAGAGAAAGTTGCATGTAGAAGGCACGACAACCACACAAATCAACACAATAAAACTATACACTGCACATTAAAGCCATCAGAAACTGAACCCAAGCAAAGGAATCACAGAAAATAAAGTAGCAATCACGCATCAATGCACCATCACCAAGAATAAGTAAGTAGAGAAGGCGTACTAAATAGCGGAGAAGGCAAAGGAGCAAAACGGGAAGGAAGGAAGAGAGCTGCACACAAATCGCAAGAGACTCCCTGTTGCGACCTACCAAATACAGGAAGAAAGTGGGAAATATTAGCACAAATTCATATATCAAATGGCGTAGAGACCAAATAATTAAGGAAGAAAACGAAGGAATACCTGTAGAATTAAAGGGCTCTTGGATGATAGTAATTATAGTGCCCTACCAAATAAAAATAACACACTATTTTAGTTAATCCCACATAGAAAAGTTTTGAGAAAAGCTTAGAGGAATACCCAACCTTTCCACCAAAATATGGATATGGACTATCCTGTGTTCTTGTAAGGAAGGGGCACCCATATTTATAGCATACAGGCAAGAAGCTTGAGGGATAGGGCACAGTTGTATATAAAAGTGAGTAGTAGGTTAGAAGTTTGTAGCAGGTTACTGGCCACCAGCACAGGGATAGGGCACACTTCTGTAGCAGTGAGTAGCAGGTGACGATGGCAACCAACCTCAAGTGAGTAGCAGGTGACGACGGCGACCGACCTCATCATCACCGGCCACCAGCACTTGTATAGAAGTGAGCAGCAGGTGACGACGGCGACCAATCCCATCATCACCGGCCACCAGCACTTCCGGATGGTAAGCAACATAAAGGAGAAAATTAACAAATTACTGAAGAGACAGGATTACTGAATAATCTAACAAAGAAAAAAAAAAGAAACATGCTGAGAATTACCTAAAATGTAAAATATAGAGCCAGTTTATTTATCTAATAAACTAATATCCAGCATATTAATCTTTCTGTCAATCAAGAACAAAAAGGTGAGCTCTTTATCTTTTTTTTCCTTCGTTCGAAATTAAAGGTAAAAAACTAAAAATGTATGGAGAACCCCTCAAGTACTATAGGCCCCTCTTTCTTTCGTCTGATTAATCATTTCATTTACTTGAATTAGAAATTTTATTAAATTAATCAGTAACTCCATCAAATTGTTAATCAGTAACAAAATTTCTAACTCAATTAACTAAAATAACTCAAATCAAAACAAACTAAGGCTAAGAGATTCAAAGATAAAAGAAAAGGAACAGGAGTTAAGGCGCACATTTCAAAAATACCATAAGTTGATGGGGCCTTTGTGATCTCCACACATTTTTGATTTTTTTACCTGGTGGGATTCGAGCTCACAACATTCACCTCCGAAACAATACAGTGCAAAACCCCCAAATCTTCGTCTTAGGAATATTTAAAAGAGCAATAGGGAATCGCGTTTAAAGAACTCTACTTCATACAAATCGAGGTGAAGAGTAAAAATTTAGAAGTAGAAGAGCATTCACTGCACCATACTCTAATATAAATAAAAATAACAGCAAAACCTAAAACGAACATCACTCTTAATCCACGCATCGAGAGAGAAAGAAAAAGCGGGGACAGGGAAGGAGAACTACGATTGAGCTGGAGCTTCTCGGAGGCGACGCCGCCCCACACCATGGCCCCGAGGCGCCCATACCCGACGGGCGCGGCGTCGTTCCAGTACTTCGCTGGCTCCGCAAACGCGATCCTCAGCGGCCGCTCCTCCTCCGCCACCGCGGCGCCCCCCCCCCCCCCACCGCGCCGCCGCCGCGTCCGCGTCGATGGGCCGCCGCACGAGCACCCACTTCGCCTCCGCGTCGCCTTCGCCGTCGCCTTCGCCGTCGCCGTCGCCGTCGCCGAGCATTGGGAGGAAGGCTAGGGTTTGGGATCGGGAGGAGAGAGTGGAGAGAGGGGATGATGGGTACTGGGTCATCTGAAGCGACGGAGAGGATCGTACAGTCAACTGAAAGAAATGACGCAATAGTGTGAAGAGGGAGGAGGGGAAGGGGGGAGCGCAAGGGGAAGCGAGCCCCTGCAAAATTTGGTAAATACCACTGTAGCAACACGTCGTTCACGTTGTGTAGCAGCGTGGGACAGGGAGGGTACGTAAGCAAAGAAAACTCAAAAATAGCGGAGAGGAAATTCGGAGAGCTGAGAGGTGGACACGTAAGCCACTGAAAACTCCCGATTCATGTTTCTTATTGATTTGTAGTTGAATTCTAAGTTAAATTAAAATTAATATTTAAATCTGTTAGATATAGATTTATTAAAATTTAAATATTACTTATAATAAAATTTTATTTAGACTATGAGTGTTATTGTTTTGGTGGTGGTCACACCTATATAATATGGCAAAAATGTTCATGATTTTGTAAGTACGTACGTACGAGTGCGTTAAAAAAGAGAAGTCGTCCAGATTTATAGTAGACGAGAGAAGGGTGAGAGAGATTTAAATTTATAGAAGACGAAAAAAGAATGAGAGAGATTCAGGATGAGTGCTCAAGTTGAAATTACTATATTGTAAAAGAGAAGTCGGGATAATTCTTCTCTTGATTAATGAATCTTATTTCATCAGTATTTTCACCAGTATTTTCTGTTTTGGTTCCTCTCCTTTTACTGTTTTGGTTCTTCTCCTTTTTTGTGGTGGTATAGGTTCCAATTCTATTGAGGAGACGGGTTTATGGTAAAAAAAATGATATCAGGACGAGTACCGGATTCCCAACAAAAAAAATATATATATATAATAATTTGAAAATATTTTTTTGAATTTTTTTTATTTTTTTGAAATGTTCATAATTTTTAAAAAAAATTAAAAAAATAAAAAAATAGAAAAAATAATTAGAATTAGAAAAAATAATTAAAATCCACTCCTAAAGTGAACTCGCTTCAGAATTCAACTCACTCCAAAACAACGCATTCGGGAAGGAAAAAATAAAATATTATTGGCAAAACATTTGCTTTTATTATAGATTCATTCATAATTCATAAATTTATATTTTATCATCATACAAAAGTCTTATATCTTATCAATAAGAAACATTAATCGTGAGTTTCCAGTGCTGATGTGTCGACCTCCCAGCTCTCCTCTCCGAATTTCTCTCTGTGCTTAGCTCTCCTCTCCGAGTTCTCTCTGTGCTTACGTTTTTTCTCTCTGTGCTTACGTTCTCCTGCTACACGACGTGCTCCCCTGCTACCTATGCAACCTACCCTCTTCATCCCCTGGTGCTACAGAACGTGCGCTCCCACCTTCTCCTCTGACCTTCTCCTCTTCCCGTTGCACTCCACCTTCTCCTCTGACCCTTCTCCTCTTCCCGTTGCACTCCACCTTCTCCTCTGACTGCCTTCCTTCTTCGCCTCATCTCCTCTTACTGTTGCGTCACCTTCTTCGGCCGATCGTACGATGGAGCTACGCGTTGCCACCATCGTCGCTTGCTGCTCATCTCTATAGAGGTGCTGGTGGCCGGTGATGATGGTTGATGATGTGATTGGTCGCTCTGACCCGTTCGCCCCCCTCCCTCTTTCTCCTCCTCGGCTCGCCTCCGTGCGTCATTTCCTTCGGTTGACTGTACTGCCCTGTACAGTACCAATGTGTTGCTCACCAAGTGTTCGACGGAATGGCTGTATCACTCTGAAATTTATGTTGCTTACCATCTTCGAGTGCTGGTGGCTGGTGATGATGAGGTCGGTCGCCGTCGTCACCTGCTACTCACTTGAGGTTGGTTGCCATCGTCACCTGCTACTCACTTCTACAGAAGTGTGCTCTATCCCTGTGCTGTGGCCAGTAATCTGCTACAGAGTTCTATGCTATAAATATGGGTGCCCCTTCCTCAGAAAAACACAGGATAGTCCATATCCATATTTTGGTGGAAAAGGTTGGCTATTCCTCACTATATCTGTACAACACATCTCCAAAGCTCTGTGATAGAGATTATAAAATCAAAATTTTTGTTTCTTATTAGATTTTGTTTCTCTGTATGAGTTTTTTAAAAGAGCCAATAATTTCTCTTATTTTTGAGAAAAACACATTGTAGCTTGATGTTTCCTTCTATTCCCCACCCTAAAAGAGCCAATAATTTATCTTATTTTTGAGAAAAACACATTGTAGCTTGGTGTTTCCTTCTATTCCCCACCCCGAGAATATATTTATTGTAGTGTGGATGCATGGAATGAGATGTAAACTCAAAATCTCATATTTGGTCAGAGAAATGTCGCCCACTGCTCCAAGCAATGTTGGTTCAATCAACAAAGAGAGAAAAATTATGGCTTTGATACTCAGTTATGTCAGCAAAGTAATATCTGCCAATAAGAAACAAACAAATAAATAATTGCCTCAAATATTGAAACATTCTTTTTTTTTTCTCTGCGGAGCAAAAGCCCCTTAGGATTTAGCACACTTTTTCAATTTTACATTATATCTGTTTCTTCAAATCATATCATTTCTTTGTCAATTTATTACTATAGAACTTACAAAATTTCTTAAGTTTTTTGTTTTAAAAATCTAATAGTAAAACAGGTAGAAAATAAATTTTCCTCGATTTTTTTCTAAGTGGAATTAACTTAAGTAGTGTCTTATTATTCTTATCTGCCAGGGCACTCTAATAGGTATCATCCGAGAGCCCTTTAATTCTACAGGTATTCCTTCGTTTTCTCCCTTAGTTATTTGGTTTCTACACCATTTGATGTATGAATTTCTCTAATATTTTCTGCTGTTTCTTCCTGTATTTGGTAGGTTGCAACAAGGAGTCTCTTGTGATTTGTGTGCAGCTCTCTTCCTTCCTTCCCGTTTTGCACCTTTGCATTCCCCTCTGTTTAGTACGCCTTCTCTACTTACTTACTCTTGGTGATGTTGCATTGATGCATGATTCCTACTTTATTTTCAGAGATTCCTTTGCATGGGTTTGGTTTCTCGAGGCTTTAATGTGCAGTTTATAGTTTTCCTGGGTTGATTTGTGTTGCTGCAGTGTTTTCTACATACAAATTTCTCTATTGGCTTCTACATGCAACTTTTACATGTGTATCTAATTCACTTTATAGTGCCTATACATTTTAAGAAAAAACCTGGGATCCAAGAGAAGGCAATTAAAAGAAGAAAAACTTTCATGTGGAAGTTGCATCTCTTTGTCAAAGAGATAGTATCTTTATGCTCTCTGTTAATGTCTGCATGTTTTTCAGAAACTGAATATATTCTTGGTTTAGAATACAGTATTTTTGTTTTAAAAAAAGAACAACTTTGTGGGGTTTGGGTTTCCCTTTGTGAAGGAAAGTGCTTGCATGCTATGCAGCAGCCAGCCAGGTTTTCCCCTTGCTTGCATGCTGCGCAACAGCCAGCCAGTTTTTCCCCTACAGTTGCCTCGGGGCTTGGAACTTCGCTTTGTGGCCTATTAGTTTTACATACCTACAAAACTGCATACATTACTATGCATCTAATTACGTACCTTTGTGGGCTACCTAAGACCGTACTTGTGGGCTATTAGTTTTGCAGCTCCCTAATAGCATACTTGTGGCCTATTAGTTTTGCATACCTACTAAACTGCATGCATTACTATGCAGTGCACTATCTAATTAGGTATCTTTGTGGGCTCCTACGAAGCTGTATTCATTACAATGCGGTGCGCTATCTAACTAAGTATCTTTGTGGTCTCCCTAAGACCATACTTGGTTGATTTTTTTCCCCCCCCGGCCTTTATCGATCGGTGAGCCTGTTTTGCAGTTGCCTAAGAACATGCTTGATTGCTTTCCTAATATGTGTTTTCTTTCTTTGGTGCTTCCATGCTTTACGTTGTACGAGTTGTTTGGGTTAAGGCGATGATGATTTGTCGTATTATGAAAAGTGGGGAAGGGTCTTGAAAAAAAAAAAGGGACACAAGAAAAAAAAAAAAGAAAAAAAAAAAGAGAGAACCCCCTACAGGATAACGAGGATGGTTTCTTACTCTTTCTCATTAGAGTACTTCAGATTTTTTAATCGGATACCGATTATTGGTCCTATTTTTTCCCTCGAATGTGTTTTCCTAATTTCCTAGCAAAATTTTAACATCGTTTACTTATCTGCTTTCTATTTGGTTCTTACTGTTCTTACTGTTTTTTGGCCGAAGGTGCGGCCTGCGGGGTTCGGGGCACATGGTTCTTATATGCCTGTGCTACTTACTTCTTATATATCTCTAATTTTTAATGCACTTTCCTACGGAGAATGGTATGTGACTTATCGGCTTTTCGGTGTTAATGAAGATGCATGGATACTATGCATCAATCAGTATGACCCTCTTTGTGCATTGCCTTCCAATAAATTTTAATTTGTTTTCCTGTTTTATTTCCCCCCCCCCCCCCCCTACCTTTTTTTTTTTTTTACCTTTTCCTGCTCTCTCTCTAATTTTTGACGCACTTTCCTACGGAGCATGGTATGTGACTTATCGACTTTTCGGTGCTAATGAAGATATATGCATACTATGCATCAATCAATATGGGCCTGCTCTCTCTCTAATTTTTGCCGCAGCTTCCTACAGAGCATGGTATGTGACTTATCGACTTTGCGGTGCTAATGAAGATGCATGCATACTACGCATCAATCAATATGGGCCTCTTCTTGCGTTGCCTCCTCGGAAATTTTAATTTGTTTTTTTTTTTTTTTTTTCCTTTTCTGTTTTTTGTCTTCCTTTTTTTTGCCTTCTTCTGCTCTAATTCTCTTATCCTATTGGGTTTTGTGCTAATTCTCTTATCCTATTGGGTTGGGTTTTGTGCTACGGCGCTTGGCCCTTCAAAGTGTGTTTTTGTTTCCTTTTTTAAAATGTTTAAGAAAATGCAACTTAGCCGTTATCCGATGCTAGAGAAGATGCATTCATGCTATGCAGTGATCAATCTGAGCCTTTTTTGTGCTTCATTTTTTCCAGTTTTTGATCTTTTCCCCTTTTCTTTTTTCCTTCTTTTTTCCTTTGTTTGCTCGCTTTCCCTCTCTTTCTCTGTTTTCCCTGAATCTATTTGATTTTGTACGCTTTTTTTTCTCTCTTTCTTTTTCTCCTTCTTTTACTTATTTGTTAGGTAAAGCAATCAGCATGGAACTCTTGACAGATCTAACATATAGTTTGTGGAGCCAATTCACTACTTTTACATGATTACGAAAAATGTATGCATTGGGAAAAAAAATGCATACATTAGTACACAGATCAGTTTTCTGCACAACAGTTTTCTGCACAGGAATGTCCTAACAAAATACATGCATTTCCTGATGACCTACATACTTACATTTCTTCCTTCTTTCTTTTTTCTTCCCTGTTTGCGTTTAGTTTCCCGTGCAGCTCACACAATGAGGATTATCGAGCTTTCCTGCATTAAAATGCTACGGGAAATTGTTGAGGGACTCGGTATGAAGATGCCACCCTGCGAAGTAACTATTGATACAGACGGGAAGTTCTCAGCATATATAGATCTTCCGATCGCACGTTCTGAATCTGTAACTGAAGTTGTTCGCTGCTGGGGTTCTCCATGCCCTGTTTCTGCTGCCGCTGAACAAGATGCGGCCCGTACCGCTGTCTACAAACTTAGAGACGAGTTGGATGTACACATAAGGGACGCTAATTATGAAGATAGGGCATTCTATAAGAATTTATATAACCAACTTGCATCGGACCACTCTGCGTTGTACTCTAAGTATGATGATCTCAAGTGGGAATATAATCTTCTGAAGAAAGCATACAATTCTCTAATCGCTGAGAGAGATGACTATGCATGTGAGCATTCAAAGATGCGCCAAGTTATCAACAACTGCCATGGTGTTATCAATGACTGCCATGATGCAATTAATTGCCTAGCACCGGCAGCTGCTCCTACTGAAAGTGATCCATCCGAAGTCGATTGATCTTTGTGGTCTTCCTGTAGTTGGCGAGCTGCTAATAATTCCTGCTTGCCGCAGTTTGTGACAGCCTAGGTTCTTTTTTGTTCTTCAGTACCTAGCTTCTTTCTGCTCACTTCCTAAACTGTCAGTGTGCCCGTTGGCCTACTTCATTTTGGTTGTGTTTTGGACTTGAAATGTACTTAAACTTATGATTATCTAACTGGTGCTACCTTTGTTTCCGTAATGCTCTTTTTCTTGGCTTACTTTCTTACGTGTGAATAATTCCTATTCTTCAGCCTCGGAAAGTACTTGAACTTTGTCTTTGTGATCAACTGGCTGCTAAAGAAACTGAATACATATATTATTATGTAATTGGTTGGGCCCCTCTTCTAACTGCCTATAGTTGTGTTTGTAGACAACTCTTTTCGCATGCAGCTTGCCGTGTCCATCTAATTAACTGCCCTGGAATTACAAGCATGTGGAGCATTAAGGGGTTAGCTATTAATTTTTAGAAGTGCTTATGGATGATATAAACAGGCAGCTTAAATTCTACAATGCAGGTTTAGCATGCATGCATCTGCAGCTCACACACAACATCAACTTAGTTGGTTCACGAGGCCTACCCTTATAACTTTGGTCTCTCTTTCTTCTGCATCTAATGATTGCTTTCTCGATTTACCGATTGCTCAAATTTCAGTGTATACACATAAAGCTGACTGTACTTTGGATGGTTTCTTTGATCATGCAGCTACAGTAAGTCTAAATACTTCTCTTCTTCTTCTCTCTTTCTTTTTTTTTTTATAAGGCGATGATGATGCAGTAAAAAAAAAAGAAGAAGAAGTAAGGAATGGTCTACTCATTGACCTTGGAAAATTGGGCACCCGTTTGTATCGGAATATTACGCGTGCATTATCTGGATGGCCTATAATGTATGCAACCATTTGTACGTAGCCGGCAAGCGTGCATTATCTGGATGGCCTACAATATATGCAACCATTTGTGCGTCGCCAATATACTCCGTACTAATCTGAGCCTTATACTATTCCCCCCCCCCCCCCCTTTGTTTCTATATATTTATTCTTGGTTTTCCACTTTGGTTTTATTTTGTTTCCCTTTCCTGCTTGCTGCAGTTTGTGAGAGCCTAGGACCTTTTTTGTTTTTCAGTACCTGCTTCTTTCTGCTCACTTCCTGAACTGTTTTGTGCTACCTTTGTTTCCGTAATGCTCTTTTTCTTGGCTTACTTCCTTACGTGTGAATAATTCCTATTCTTCAGCCTCGGAATGTAATTGAGCTTTGTCTTTGTGATCAACTGCCTGCTAAAGAAACAGAATACATATATTATTATGTGATTGGTTGGGCCACTCTTCTAACTGCCTATGGTTGCCTCTGTAGAGAACTCTTTTGGCCTGAAGCTTGCCATGTCCATTTAATTAACTGCCCTGGAATTACAGGCATGCGGAGCATTAAGGGCTTAGCTATTAATTTTTAGAAGTGCTTATGGATGATATAAACAGGCAGCTTAAATTCTACAGTGCAAGTTTACTATGCATGCATCCGCAGCTCACACACATGCATGCATCCGCAGCTTTTAGAAGTCCTTAAATTCTACAATGGAATTACAGGCATGCATGCATGCGCAGCTTTTAGAAGTGCTTAAATTCTACAATGCAAGTTTACTGCTCTTCTTCTTCTCTCTTTCTTTTTTTTTTATAAGGCAATGATGATGCAGTCAAAAAAAAAGAAGAAGTAAGGTATGGTCTACTCAATGACCTTGGAAAATTGGACACCCGTTTGTATCGGAATATTGCACGTGTATTATCTGGATGGTCTATAATGTATGCAACCATTTGTACTGCATTGGCAAGCGTACATTATCTGGATGGCGTACAATATATGCAACCAGGCGTACAATATATGCAACCATTTGTGCGTCGCCAATGTACTCCCTACTAATCTGAGCCTTATACTATTCCCCCCCCCCTTTTGTTTCTATATATTTATTCTTCGTTTTCCCCTTTGGTTTTATTTGTTTCCCTTTAGTATATATCTATATATAGTTTCTGGATTTTATGAAAAGATGATGACACTTTTTCCAGGCTATTATTAATTCATTCCCGAGCCTCTAATCTCTCTCAAGGGGCAGTAGGAGAATGATAAGGTCCCGAACTTCTTGCTTCCCTCATTTTCCGCAGCATTTGTTGTGCTTTTGGTGCTATTTTTTACTGCCTTAATGATGAGCTGCTTCCTCAGGTATGCCATTTGTGCTTTCCTCTGTTGTAAATATTGTTGATTTGATAGCTGCAATTTGTTGATTAAGTAAGCATTATTCAGTTTGGAAATGTCTGAACGCTAATCTTTGTGTTTGATTGGGGAATGAGAATGCAACTTTAGAATTTTAAGAGTTTATAGCTGCAATTTGCTAATTTAGGTTCATTATTCGATTTGGGAACGTGTCAATTCGTACTTAGCTTATAGTGTTAGTATTTGAGTTTTATTGGGAATGAGGATGGAACACTAGATTGTAAGACTTGATAGCAGCTGCAATTTACTAATTAAGTTGTGTTGTTCCATTTACAGATGTGTGAGTTGCTTATTAGTTTGCACTTTGATTTGGAAATGTGTGAATTGCTGATTAGTTTGCAGTTCAGTTTGGAAATGTGTGAATTGCTAATTAATTTGCAGTAATTGAATGCAGAAAGGTGAATAAGTTTATTTATCCAGTAATAGCTGCTACATTGTGATGTGATTATGGTCTTGCCAAACTAAAATTAAATCCTGTTTAGTGAATTAAGTTATAAACAGTCAGTTTTTTGATATCTTCCTGGTATATTTGGTCATTTTTATCTATGGATTTCAGGGTGGATCTTTGAGTTTGATTGGGAATGGAAGTGGATAGCTAGATTTTAACTTTTGATGCCTCCAGCTTGCTGATTCGCCATCATTTTTTGAATTAGAAAAACCTTTTATGACAAGATGCATCACTATATAGAAGTAGGTAGCCATAGTGATTCACCAGCATTTTTCATAGTGATGAATTTTTTTTTTTTTCAAGGTGGATCGAGGACTAACCTTTAGGTGCGCCTAGAATCCGGGTTTGTGCCAGAGGTTAGTGCTTACTAATAGCTACCTTGCCTGACCAAAATGGTTCTTTCTATGGTATACCCAGCTTCTCCGGTAGGGGGGGGGGGGGCAGAAACAATGAACATCTCCTGTTATTTGTTGTTTGATATAGGTTCATAAATATTTTTTAAGTATTTTGATTAACCATCTTCATAAATTGTGCCACAAAGAAAATTACCTCACAGATGTTCAATTTTTCTCTGTAAAAATGAAAACTAAACTATGTAAGCTAACAAATAGTTGCCGTTAACATTTTACTAACTTATGTTTCTCTTTGTATCCTTTTTGTTTTTTTGTTTGATAAGCAGCTTATCATAGTCTAAAGTTTGTATTCTTTGTAGTTCTCAATTCTCACTGATGAGAAACTCTTCTTGCACATAATTTAAACACTTAAACATTCTATAGTATATACAGAAGTGGCTATTTAATATCCCTCCATTGTGTGAGTATATTTTACCATTCTTTGTTTTGTTAAGAGATAAGATGGTTCTCTGCATTAATTGTTGGATTGCATTGCATTACTATTTTATTAGTCCTTAACTAAACAGTTATTTCTTTCTTGGTATTATTTCTGTTTGGTTCAGCTAGAAGAGGTAATTTCACTTTGAAAGTCTAAATGGTTCAACATGTAACAGTGTGGGTACTTAGTTATGGGACCCTATGTCATTGATTCTTCATATTGGATTAGATCGGAAGCCTTTTTTTTCTCCAAATATATGTGAGCTTATTTACAAGTGTTGTTTGGTGATTAAAAAGGAGTACATGAAAGTGTTGCATAGAATAGAGAGTTTGGAGCTCCAGTGTTTAGATTTGCTTTTGTTTTCTACTTTTGTTGAATATATATTTAGATACTAAACACTAATTAACCACCACATTTGATGGAGATTGGTAAAAAAATTCTATACAAACTGTTGAGTATTGGAATGAATCTTTTATAATAGCTAGCAAAGCACTTGCAGTTACTATAAGTTTTAGTAAAATATGATGTAGATCAAAGTTATATCGTAGTTATAAAACACAAATGCACCCATTTGAGTTGTGCCTGGTTCGAGCTGTTTTGAGTTTCAAAGATAACAGACTCGGTAAGAGAAAAAATGATAGTTCTTGGTTAGAAACAAAATTTATGCAAGAAATGGTGAAAGTAGTGCCTTCTCTTAAACAAAACGAAACAAAAAAAAAAAGGAACTAACCTGTGCTTTTCTGTACGGATTGAGGAAATCTTGGAACAGGAGACATGTCTAATTCCAACAGCTGAGCGCAACTTGAACTTCTGCTGGCTTAGAAATGTTCCATGGTATTAAGATGCTATATTGAACAAAGGCAAAAGTGATAGATGTTGATATAGAACAATCCATAATACAAGTAACAAAATGCTATACAAAGCTTCAACAAAGAGTTGTGGCTAGATAATCTAATAAAAATCTGTTAGTTTCCTACTAAATTCGAGAGAGAAAGAGAACTCTTTTGATACTTGAAGAGTAGTTCTAGCATGTACAGCTGAAATACTTCTGTATTACCATCTCTCAATTATGTGGCACGAGAACTTAGTCCTAGACATTAAAAGGTTTTGTTTACATTTAAGACAAGAGAACTTAGGCCTAGACATTAAAGTGATACAAACAAACACAGAGTCTGTTTGTTTGTGTCACTTTAGATCACTTGAGGGTGCTATTTTGGTTTTCCAGGAGGACTTTTTTATCGGAACTCTTTTGGAATGAGTTTTGATCCAAATGAATAGGTTTGTATTGTGTCATGGTTGCATTTTTTGAAATATACTTGGTTGAAAACTCAAACTGAAAACCAAATTCTTACATGATCTAGCCGGTTTCAGATTAAAACTTAAACCAAAATATAATGCAAAGATGGTAATCGTGGAGCAAAACCTGATATAGACTTCAATCTCCAATTCATAGTTGTATCTGGGAGAAGTGCTGAAAATTGGAATGACATTGTGGTTTGTTTGTATCACTCTGATTAACGACAGTAATGACAGCCTTGACATATGCCTAAACTGTAAGTGCTTAGTTGATGGTCATTTACAAATTAATTGATGCTTAATATACTCAGTTGATTTTCTTACAAATTAATTGATGCTTAAGATATTTTGGATTGTGCTTGAAATTGGGTTTCTCAAGCTTCTACTTGCATTGTTTTTACGTACTTTCTTATGATAGTTACTTGCTATGATGATTTCCCTCTTTGGTACAGATTCCTAATGCTTACTGATTATGTTGGGAGTCGGATTGTGGGTTATGCGATTCTTGATAGAAATGTGGGGAGTTCCTTTCTTCGTTGGTGTGGCCATATTTTGGACGACTTATACGGGAAATTTTTACTGTTTAGTGGATAGTGGGTATACTTTGGACGGCCTACTTTCCGGGCAACCAGTTGCCCAACTTTTCCCTACGATGTATACTTTCGGTTCTTGCTTTACGCTCAATTTGGCTGATGATGCGAAACAAACAGCGGCTTTTGCATAGGGGGTAAATTCTAATGGTGCCTTTTGACTAGAGGGAAAATCTGAGCAAATTATGTATATTTCCT
>CM055079.1:18280620-18294627 GCA_029204045.2 Tillandsia leiboldiana | reverse complement strand
ATTATGACATTATAGAACTAAAAATTCCTACTCTGGAGCACATAACAAATGATCCAGCACCCAAAGTTCAACACACACACACATGACATTACAATTCGAGATGCCGAATTACGACTTTAACAGCACTCAAAATTTCTGTTTTGAACCACATAACAAATGATCCAGCACCCAAAGTTCAGCACACATGACATTACAATTCGCGATGCCGAATTATGACATTATAGCACTAAAAATTCCTACTCTGGAGCACATAACAAATGATCCAGCACCCAAAGTTCAACACACACACACATGACATTACAATTCGAGATGCCGATTTACGACTTTAACAGCACTCAAAATTCCTATTTTGAACCATATAACAAATGATCCAGCACCCAAAGTTCAGCACACATGAGATTACAATTCGCGATGCCGAATTATGACATTATAGCACTAAAAATTCCTACTCTGGAGCACATAACAAATGATCCAGCACCCAAAGTTCAACACACACACATGACATTACAATTCGAGATGCCGAATTACGACTTTAACAGCACTCAAAATTACTATTTTGAAGCACATAACAAATGATCCAGCACCCAAAGTGTTTTTCAACACACATGTCATTACAATTCGAGATGCCGAATTACGACTTTAATAGCACTAAAAATTCCTATTTTGCAGCACCCAAAGTTCAACACAGGTGACATTAATCAAACTAACAACACTACATGGCACCAATTAAATAAAACTTGAACCGAACCAAAGATTAATTAAACTAACAACACTACTACTCCTCTCTCAAAAAACAACACTACTACTCACCATCAAAATTGAAACGCATGAGATTGGATCAACAAAAAGAAAAAAAAAAAAATCCAACAAAGAAGAAGAGCCACTCACTGGATTGAAGGGGCCAATAGAGGGCCTGATCCTGAGTTGGGCATGTTCAAAAAGTGTTCTTCTACAACAAAGCGGCCTCATTGGTTGCAGAGCCATCTCCATTGTTGAAGCGTGAGTGCGAAACCCTCAAAATTCCCCCTCAATAGAAGAACCCAAAAGAGAATAATAATAACAATAATAATAATATAAGGCAAAAAAAAATCCAATTTTTAAGAGCGAGAGCGTAGCGAAACCAATAATTGGGTTCTTATAAATTTACACAAAATTTAAAATTAATTAAAGAGATAAAATCGAAGGCTTTTTTAACTCGGATTCGGGTGGGGATGTGAACAAATTTTTTTAGCGAGCGATTTTAAAAAAAGGTTTTGATGAAAATCACGTGGATGGCCCAAAAAATCGGAGCCTTTTCAACCGTAGATTTCGATGAACATATAGCTTTGTGTAAATTCCAAATACCAAATATATTTTTATAAAATTTAATTTTTTGTTTATATATATATATACATATTTTTAAAATTATTTATTAATAGGATACTATTTATTTTTTAATAAAATATTAATTTTATCCTTATGAATATGTACCTTCAAAAATTATAATTATCACTTAGTATAATATCGAAGACCGTGTTTGATTCGGCAATAAGATTTAGAATAAAATTTTGTTTCAGTTTTATTTCTCAAAATAAACTGGTATTAGACTGTAACTGATATTTGATTTTTTTTTTATGAAACAAGTTTGTTACCGCTTAAAAATAAATTTATTTAAAATAAATATAATTTTAATTAATTTAATATTTTTAACTAATCTAATTATTTTATTAACTAATTATTTAACTATTAAATAATTAACTAATTAATTTATTAAATTATTTGTAATTAATTAAATTATTTATTAACACATATTTATTATTGTTAATTGATTTATCAATTAATATTTAGTCTTATCTAGTAATAATTAATTAAATAAATTAAATTATTATTTTAATTAATATTTTATATTAATTAATATCTAATTATTAAAATATTATTTTTCTTATTTTATGAAACAACCTAATTTGCATTCTGAACTTATATTTATTTTTGAAATAAGTTATTATAACTTATATATGTGCTAAACGTAGCCTAAAAATATAAAAAGATAAATTAATTTATCTCCCTCACTAACTAAAATTAAATATTTAATCTATGATTAATTATATCTTTTAAAAAATTAAAAAATTAAATATAAAAAATTAAATTTTGTAGAATATATATATTATTTCATATATTTATAGAGTGCTGAATAAAATTAATCCTAATAATAAGAAAAATGTAACAATATTAAATAATAAAATATTTATTTAATAGTATTAATGTATGAAAAATCTTCGTGGCAGTTATTTATATGCGGATTTGTAGGGATATTGTACGATAATAAAACGATCCGAACCCGGAATAATCCGAATTCGAAAAAAATTCAATTAATTTTTTATTAGTCATTTGAATTCGACTGGGAAATTGAAAAATTACACTTCTAATAAATTTAAAAATTATTAGTTATATATTATTAAAAAGTCATAATTAATGATAAATTTTATTCAATGAAAAAGTATCTAATTTATATTAAATGTTATCTAATTTAAATAAAATTATTCTAAATTAAATAAAGCATTAATTATGCGACTAATAAAGATGGGGACAAAAATATATATATATAAATAAAAAATAGAAAAAAATGATGTTTTTTTTTTTTGTTTTTTTTGTTTTTTGTTCTCATCAGCTTCTGGTGTGGTTATTATTATTATTATTAGTGAAATTTGTTTGTATCAGAAGCACGAAAATGAAACTTCACAAAACATAATTAAAATAAGATTAATTGAATATACTTCCATAATTTAGCTTCAATCAATTAACCAAATGGAACTTCACAAAACATAATTAAAATAAGATTAATTGAATATACTTCCATAGTTTAGTTTCAATCAATTAACCAAATAAGTCAAAATTAGAAAAATCGATCCTCTTACCAAATATATGGATGGTGCATGTAATTGATTTAGGAAAGTTAATTTATCCCTCAATTAGAATATAATTATTACCATATATTATTATTAAGAACTTTATTTCTATATTATTACAAATGATGAGAATTTTACATTTTTTTTTTTGTATTTCTCTTGTAACTTAAATTAATAAACCTCTCTTTGTTTTCTTTTTTTTTTTCTTTTTTTTCTTTTTTTCTTCAAGAACACATATTCATAAGTCATAACTAGAGATGTCAACGTGTTGGATACAGGATGGATTTTTAAAAACTCGAACCCGAGCTCTAATCCGACGAATTTTAAAAATTCATATCCAAATCTGAACCCCAAAAAAAATTTAAAATCCGAATCCGAAATTGTAAACCCGAAATAATTATTTTTGCTCTTTACAATATTTCAAAATATATTACATTAAATTTATTTTTTTTAAATATAAATTTAAATATAATATCAAATATTTATATAAGCATATATTATATAACGTAAAATCAATTCGAATTCGAATCGGATTCGAATTCGAATCGAGTACCGTCAAAATTCATATTCAAATTTGAATCCGTCCATTTTTTATTTTTTATATCCATATCCAAATTCATACTTGTTTAATATAAGATAAATTCATTTCGTTCGAATTCAAATTCAAATTCAAATAAAATTTTGGTATCCGTAACCATTGATATCCCTAGTGATAACCAACACATAATATGAACTAAACCAACTTATAATTTTTATTGCATGAAATTAAAGGTTAAATATACTAATGAAAAAAAAGACATGCAATAAAATTACGTAAATAAAAAGTCATGCAAAATAAACCATGCATGTACATTAAATAGATCGAAACATTATATATATATATATATATATATAGATAGATCAAAATATTATTGAACATTAAATACTTGCACGAATTTTTGGCGCAAAAGTTTATATATTATTATTATAAGATTGCACAAGAACAAAATACTTGAAATCAATTGAGCAAAAAATAATCCATCCAAACTAGTAGAAACCATATTGATGATGAGTGGCGCCATAACCAAATTGATCATGATGAGCTGCAGCACCATGATAATGAAGAGGAAGAGGAAGAGGAAGAGGAGGAAGAGGTGGAAGAGAAAGAAGAGGAGCAGGAGGAGGAGGAGGAGGAGGAGGAAGCATCGTCAGAACCTTCCTCTCCATGACATTATTATTATTATTATTATTATTATTATTATTATTATTGGCATCAAAACCAAAACCAAATCCTTCACCACCTCCATAACCTCCTCCATAGTAAAGGTGATCAATGGTGAACTCGTCGAAGCCTTGCGCAGTCGCAGTAGCAGTCGCAGTCGCGGCCTCGATCATGAAGAGGTGGTCGGCCCTCAGCGTGGCCTCGGCGCGAAGCCTCTCGAGCGCGGCGGCGAAAGTCTCGAGCTCGGCGAGCCCCATGGCGTCGACATCGGCGTCCCACATCGCCGCCATCCCCACCCTCCTCGCCCTCACCGCCTCCTCCAACGCCGCCCTCCTCCTCCTCCCGTCCTCCACCGCCGCCGCCAGCTCCGCCTGCTGCATGTTCAGCTCCTGCACCACCGAAACACAAGTAGCAGCAGCAGCTACTGCTGATTCTGTGTCCTTATTGTGGTTGTTGTTGTTGTCGGGGGAGAGGAAGCGGCGGAGGACGGAGGAGACGGAAGGGTGGCCGAAGGAGAAGGGCTTGCCGGCGGGGGAGAAGACGACGACGGCGATGTCGGCGCCGCAGAGGACGGAGAGCTCGTTGGCCTTCTTGAACAGCCCCGCCCGCCGCTTCGAGAAGCACACCTGACGCGCCTCCTCGCTCGCGATCCGCTTTATCTCGATCTTCTGCCTCCCCAGGCTCTGCTTCTTCTTCTTCATCTCCATCATCTCCACGTAATTGTTCTTCTTCTTGTTGTTGCTGCTGCTCTCGGCCGCCATGTCTTGTTCTTGTTCTTGTTCCTGCTCTTCCTCCTGCTGCTGCTGCTGTGATGCGGAACACTAGCTCCAATTAATGTGCGGTATAAATAAATAAATAAATAAATAAATAAAACAAATTTAGATATGGTAAGAAGAAGAGGAATAGGATTTCGAGAGCAATAAATTAATGGAGTTTCCTAATTTGGAAACTTATTGATTAATTGATTAATCATTGCATGATGAAGGTGGCTTTTGTTTTCAATCATGTTTTCAATCAACTAGGCCTTTAATTTTTATTTTTATTTTTTCTTCTTCTTCTTATAAGTTTATTGATTTGTGATTTAACTAAAAACACCTAGTTAGTTAGATAATTAAGAAATAAAAGTTTGAATATAACTTGTTGTTTGGAGAAGAGGACAAGATTAGGGGTCACCCATCCTAGAACTACTCTAGCTCTAGCATGCTTAACTTTCTTAATCTCTTGGGTTTTACTATCACGCAAAATATTATAGCCGGATTAAGAAATTTAATTCTATTATATCATTTATATATAGGACTAATTCAAATTCCGGGGGTGCCACATTCAACCCCCTTTACGCTCTGACGTCCTCATCAGGCTCAAAGACACTCACAAGCACCAGGCGATGTGAGACTCGTCTCGCTAGCCTTAGCCGACCTTGTAGGGAGCTACACCCCACCTACACCCCACCTACAACAGTCATTAGCCGGGGAGCCGACCTTGTAGGGAGCTATACTCCACCTACAACGATCATTAGCCGGGAAGCCACGCTCTACCCGTTATATAACCCCCGCTATATAATCCTTGCTCAACCGAGACTCATCTCACATTTCCGACTGGTGATTGTCTCTGATACCAACTGTGACGCCCCAACTTCCCAAAAGGTAACCCATCCTAGAACTACTCTAGCTCTAGCACGCTTAACTCTCTTAACCTTTTGGGTCTTGCTACAACCCAAAATGGTATAGCCGGATTGTTGAATGCAATACTCCTCGGGTTGTTGAATGCAATACTCCTCCTAATCTTTTATCCAGTACTGAATTTTCAGAAACATCCATCATAAAACTCTACGAGCAGTTTGATAACAAAATAAGACAGAGCTAGCTATTTCATGGATAAGTATAAAGTACGGAACTAGTGTAAAAAAATATTTGGAATGATTTCAGGAATAAAAAATTTTATATTTAGTATGATAATGAGGAATAAGAAGAATAAAGAATATTAATTGTTTTAAATAATTTTTTATCCTCAAGCTTTATTATGTAATAATAAAGTAAGAGATGGTGTCTCGAGACATGTAGGAGAATATTTAAGGAAAAAATAAGAAGATGATTGAAAAGAATGAGAACAGTAATTCCCACTTATTCTAATTGTGCTGGAACAAAATATTTTTATTAAGAACCAGAGTAGAACTTGTGTGATTTTAGAAACACGGAACCCTTCGTGTTCCCAAATTATTTGTAATATTAAAACTTTCAAATGAACGATCAGTTTCATTAGACTTAATTTAAAATATTTAAAAATATTTATAAAATAAATTTTATAATTTTTCAATATTATTTACCTAACGATCAAAAAAACTTAAAATCAAACTAATAATAAAAATCTCACAAAAATATGATAATATAATACTAAAATTTTAGATTAAAAATATTAATCTTGTTATATATAATACAAAAAAATTTCTATCAAAATTTTATATAATTTAAATATTTCTATACTATTAAACTTGCAAACGGCACACCGCGACCATTAAAATTATTAATTTTGAACCACTTTGATCATTAGACAAATAATATAAAAAATTCATAAAATTTAATTTTTAGACTTTTTAAATACTCTAAGTCAAATTTAACGAAACCGATTATTCAACATCAAAAACAACTTGAAAGAAGGAGAACCTCCGTGCTTTTCAGAGCACAAAAGCCTCTAAGAACCATACATTATAGAGAAGTATATCATGGGAAACCATGGGAAAAGGGTGAGAGATAGGAACATCAATTCTATATTTCCAAGATGGTGCAGATAATAAATGCTTCATTTGTTTCAAACATAAAGTCCTGAGGGTTAATGGTGAAGTTTAAACCAAATTAACCTGTCTGAAGGAAAATGAAATTCTATTTACTTAAATTTTCACAAGAATCAAATATGTAATCCCAGCATCCTGCTAATGCACAACTTTACCTAGATCTTCCCACAAGTCAAATACTAATCCAACCAAGTTCACAGTAAATCAAATTCTAACCCACACAAGCCAGGTAACTCAAAATTTATCAGATCAAGAAGCCATTAATGTACTTACCAAACAAGATGCATGAATAACAAAGAAAACACATCAACTAGAAAATATGACCAACAAATCATAATACATCTAACATATCGGCAAATAGATAAAAAGCCAATACCAGTAAGATACCATTACCCTATGGCTCTATGCAATTATAAGAGAATAATTTGCAGAAGCTACATAAGATTTACGATATGATTCATGCGGTTAAAACAAATGAATTTATAACCTACAAGCAAACAAACTTACCATTTTAAACTAGCATAGAAACCATGACAAGCACACTCTTAGCCTATGCTGCACCCACTAATGTAGCATTCCTTCCTATAGTTAAACCAGTTAAGGAAATAAAAGACTAATAACATTGAGAAAGCAAAATTCACACATAGGAAACACATATTACTTTCATGAGAAAGCAAAATTCAGAAAACAGAAACAGAACAAGACACCAACCAGCCTGCTATTTATCCACATCTATTGTAACAGTTCTCACACTTAGCATAATTTCTAAACAATTGCATTCATAGAAACTTACAACAGCAAAACATAGCCTGCAGATAGCAATTCATTTAATCAACAATAGTTGGACAAAAATGTACCATGAACTAACAAGCAAACTAAGATTTAATTAGCAACTGGTCATTATTTCTATGATTGAACTGGAAACTGCAACTAATCATACTAAGATTTATTATGGAACTATACTTTATTAAGTTTATAACCAATCTAATTGAAACAGAACAAGACACCAACCAGCCTGCTATTTATCCACATCTATTATAACAGTTCTCACACTTAGCATAATTTCTAAACAAGTGCATTCATAGAAACTTAGAACAGCAAAACATAGCCTGCAGATAGCAATTCATTTAATCAACAATAGTTGGACAAAAATGTACCATGAATGAACAAGCAAACTAAGATTAATTAGCAGCTGGTCATTATTTCTATGATTGAACTGGAAACTGCAACTAATCATACTAAGATTTATTATGGAACTATACTTTATTAAGTTTATAACCAATCTAATTGAGTGTATGTCCATAGCTCACCAATTGGAACTGGCCCTAGGAAATAGAGCTAAATGGATCAACAAACATAAACTAAAAATAACATAATAACAGTCCATATGACAATCCTAATAACAGGGAGCATAAACCATTACAAATTTACTGAGAAAAAAGTAAAATAAAAGTTAACCAAACCTTAAATATAGAGGAAAAAAAAGCAGGAAAAATAAGGCCACAAAACCCAATCTGAAACGATTGGTACAGGAAAGTGGATCTGAGTGGATTTCATATGAAAATCATGCATCAAATCATTTCTAAATCTGCACAAAACTCGCATTTTGTCTATTCACCCCATCTCATCAACACAAAACAAGAGACAATAAACCCATAAAATCCTACTCTCATCATGCGTGAACTTTATAAAATACAAATCTATCCACCTAAAGTCATCACACACATAAAGGAGAGGCAATGAAGAAAAGAAAAGAAAAAAAAATGAAGATCTGCACATAACCAAGTCCCTTCTCTTCCATTTCAATGAGCGGTGACGAGATCCGAACCGAATGAATCCATGAACAGATCCGAGATCTCGGGGCTCGGCGGGACGAAGTAGACGGATTTCGAAGCGGCGAGCTTCTTCCGCCTAGGGTTCCGGGGGCCGGAGGCCCTCAGGGAGAAGCAAGGGACGCCATCGACCTGGGCGGCGGCGGCGGCGGCGGCGGGCGCCGCAGGATAGTGCGGCGGCGGCGAGGGCGGCGGCGAGAGGTGGGGGACCAGGATGGATCGGGGGGATCGGGCGCTCATCTTGGAGTCACGGATCCGAGCTAGGGCTCCTGGTCTCAGGAATCGGTGGAGCCGCTCCTCGATCCGCGACGAGGGTTTGCGATTGGGGCTTCGGAGGCGCCGATTCATGGCGAGAGAGCGAGCACGAGAGAGAGAGAGAGAGAGAGAGAGAGAGAGGTGGTGGTGGGTAGGAGGTTAGGGTTAGGGTTAGGGTTAGGGTTTGGGGGGGATTTAATGGGGAAAGAGGAGGGAAAAGGGCGGGAGAGGAGAGGAGGGAAAGGGGAGGGGATGGGGTTTTAAAAATAGAAAATTTTGGGTGGGGGGAGGAGGCGGCGGGAGTATTACGGTAAAAAAAATCCACGTACTACGCGCCCAATTACTACTCCTTTTCATAAATTATTCCGTGCACCCGGTGTGTCACTACACTCTATACACCGCCCTTATTTGAATAATTAATATTTTAACATAACAAATCTAAAGAGTATATTATATATACCCTATATATATATATATAATATATATATATATATATATATATATGGTGCAAATGAGATGGACTCGTACACCGGGTGCAAGCCATGGCTTTTCTCACTTTTAGCGCTGGGGAGATGGGATTGGGTTAGGATCTTTCCGTAGTGGGTCCACCTTTGTCCCAATGATACCATTGGCTGCATGCACCCACTGCAACAACCACTAGAATTCTTATAATTTATTATTTATCATTAATTTTTTTAATAGTTAAAAAAAAAAGAAAAATTCTAAGATATCGTTTGGATTGGGAATAAGAGAGAATGAGTTATACTAGGAATAAGAGAGAATGAGTTCTATCAGGAATAAGTATAAAATTAGGTATAATGTAAAATGTGTTTGATTGGGAATTATGCTTATACCAGGTATAGAGGGAATAGAGAGTTGACTTTTTGTGTTGAAAGATTAAAATATTTTTTTCTTTTAATAAGTTTTTTTAAAATTAAAATTTTAAAATTTATTCAAATTTTAATATTTATTAATTTTAATTTTTATAAAATTTTCAGTGGAGTAAAAAAAAAAAAAGTTAATTTTAAAATTTTAAGTAGGAGTACAAATTTTAATTTTTAAATTTATATAAATTTTAAAAAATTATAAAAAATATTGTATAAATTTTAAAATTAATATTTTTTAAAAATAAAATAAAATTTTTAGATTTATTAAAATATAAAATTTAAAAAATTAAAATTTATAAAATTAAAAATTTAAATATTTTTTAAAATTTAAAAATTTTAATAAAAAAAAATAAAAAAAAGAACATAAAAGAAAAAAAAAAAAAAAATTGCCCTTTCCCAGGCAGAGCCTCTACCTAGGAAAGGGGGGGGGGGGGGGTGTTTGGAATGGGATATTCCCTAATACCCGGTTGGGGGATATCCATCCCCCCTATCCCAAAAGGGTTGGGTACAAAAGAGAATATCTCTTCTTGTACCCAATCCAAACGGGGCAAAGGGTGTACATCTCACATTCCCATCCTACACCTTTTTGGGGTGTATCTATAACATTCTTCTAAAAAAAATACAATTAAAATAATAATAATTTTTTATTCTAAAGTTTAAAATAGTAATATTTTTTTTATCCTAAAATTTAGTACGGTGGGTTGATAGAATAAAACTAGAATGTCGATCGATCGAATTCGGAGCGAATTTTTAAAATTTAAATTCGGATACGAATTTTAAAAATTTATATTCAAATTCGAATTCGATCAAAAATTCAAAATCCGAATCCGAACCCAACCGAATCCAAAACAATTATTATTATTTTTCTTTACAATATTTTAAAATATATTATATTAAATTTAAAATTTTAAAATATAAATTTAAATATAATATTAAATATTTATATACACAAATATTATATAACGTAAAATTAATTCGGAATCGGGTCGGATTCGGATTCTCATTGGGTACAATCAAAATCCATATTCAATACCAAATCCAAATCCAAATCCAAATCCAAAGGATTTTTATCTTTATATTCATATCCGAATCCATATCCGTTTAATATCGGATAAATTCGTCTCTTCGGATTCATTCATTCTATACATGGATCAAAAGAAAAACAAAGAAAGAAAAGTACAGCTTGGAATGGGATATCCCCTAATACCCGGTTGGGGATATCCATCCCCCCTATCCCAAAGGGTTTGGGTACAAAAGAGAATATCTCTTCTTTGTACCCAATCCAAACGGGGGCAAAGGGTGTACATCTCACATCCCACCCTACACCTTTTTGGGGTGTATCTATAACATTCTTCTAAAAAAAAATACAATTAAAATAATAATAATTTTTTATTCTAAAGTTTAAAATAGTAATATTTTTTTATCCTAAAATTTAGTACGGTGGTTGATAGAATAAAACTAGAATGTCGATCGATCGAATTCGGAGCGAATTTTAAAAATTAAATTCGGATACGAATTTTAAAAATTTATATTCAAATTCGAATTCGATCAAAATTCAAAATCCGAATCCGAACCCAACCGAATCCAAAACAATTATTATTATTTTTCTTTACAATATTTTAAAATATTATATTATATTTAAAATTTTAAAATATAAATTTAAATATAATATTAAATATTTATATACACAAATATTATATAACGTAAAATTAATTCGGAATCGGGTCGGATTCGGATTCTCATTGGGTACAATCAAATCCATATTCAAATCCAAATCCAAATCCAATCCAAATCCAAAGGATTTTTATCTTTATATTCATATCCGAATCCATATCCGTTTAATATCGATAAATTCGTTCTCTTCGGATTCATTCATTCTATCATGGATCAAAAGAAAAACAAAGAAAGAAAAGTACAGCTTTAGAAACAGAGTTACAAAATGAACAAAATCTTGTTGATTTTCGTGTACATGCTCGATGAGTTACAACTTATAGTATATTATACAACTGGCTACAAGCATGAATTTAAGATGTAAAGTGGCCAACTGAATTATCTCTTATGCAAGAACTTGCTAGCATCTGCTGCGAGGGCGACGGATTTAGCATCGATGCTCGTCATCAATACTCCCTCTCCGCGCGCCTCTGCTGCTGCCTCGCTTTCTTGGGCTCTCTTTGGAGCCAGCCTCGCCTCCCTCTCCAAGAACGCGAGCCTGACCTCTCAGCAATGTGCATTTCGGGGGGGTCGCCCGAGGAAGAGGCGGTGTAGGGTGGGTCCTCCTTGGAACGGCAGAAACCGCCCATGTTTTGGGATCGACGTCCTCGACTGCGGAATGGGTCCAAAGCTACGTCCGGCAATGCCTCGCAGGTACTTGTACCCCTCGAAAGCCTATCAGAGAGGGACTGTGGGTTCACAATGATCCGAGGGCATTCTTTAGCCAAAGTCGCCTTCGAATCCTCATCGATCTTAGGCTACAGAAAGGAAAAAGGATGAAGTTTACTGTAAGGACATTCGAGTTCTCTCTTATACTCAAAGAGAGGCAGAGAAAGGGCATTGTAAATCCTACGAAGAAGCAAATGCATACCCATACAAGCCACCTTAGCGATTGTGCACCGTTCCCGATGTCCACTTTGTCCAGCTCCTCCCACGATTCTTCTTCCACAACGTTCAGTTTGGGTTTCAAGATACACAAGCAACTGCTTGCAGTAGAATTGCTCCTCAGACAACCCTCTGCAATCACCGCATTTTAACCTCTGTTCATATCCGTTATGTAAATTTAATGAATGTTTGAAATGAAAGCTACAGAACATGTCGAAATTTTAAAGACTGTTTACGTGTTTTCACGGTACTAGTATCATGGGCGTAGAGGAAAAATTACCGCGTTTAACTCAAAATGTAATGGAAATCACCCAGCCATAAATCTCAATATACAAGTGAAGACCAGAAAATTCTACAATTCATATATACATGATTTAAGAACAAACATCAGATACAGAAGAGAAAACTCTAGAGAAGCGTACCCCATCTCAGTATCTCCAAAGACCGACAATGGGATATAAGCTCCGACAACACCAGCAACAGTAACCTTTTCACAACGGCTGCACCATAAAAACAACACATTATTCACAGATCATTTGAAGCAGATGTAAATCAAGACACAGCCGGTTGGGCATCAGTATTTCCCAAGTGAAAATGTATGTTACAGTTTGCCCAGGATTACAAGGATAAAATTAAATAGATCCGCAAATTTGTGTTGCGAGACTCTCCTACAGATAAACTTTCTCGAAAGTTCATAAGTTGCAGGTATATGCTCAAAACAAATGCTAGCCTTAGATAAAATACCAATAGGAGGTAAAATACTTCCTATCATGTGCGGCTAACATTTTGATTATATATTATCACTACATAACTTAAAACTATCAATAGCTATAACACAGGAAAAATCAAAGCAACTTCCATCAATATAAGGAGGTTTAATATAATTATTATGCCAAATCTTACCTAATATCAACAACACGCAAATAGTACACATCTTTGCCACAGTGACAACCGGAGTAGGTGACATCCGATCCAGAGATATCTAGAAGCTCCACGAGTTATCGCAAGCGATATAAAGACATCATCCTCAATAATCTCCTCCTCCTTGCTATAGCTGCCATTGCCAACTGCAAATGAATCGAACGCTCTTGTTAGTTCAGTATGTGCAAAGAAACAAACAACTCTGCACAAATCAATTCGGAGCCATAGGCAAGCAGTATGAATCCAAAACTCCAGACAGTATGAGAGTCAATACATTTCAGTCTGTACAATGTACTCTGACCCAAGCATGACGAATTTAACTAAAAATCCGTTTGAATGATCTGCTAAAAGTAGAGATAGGTACACACTAAAAACTAACTACCCAAACAGCCCAAAACGGTTGATACAGCCATCTCTGGCATTTTTTGACAAAAACATACAGCAAATATGGTTTGTTTCAGCCAAAACATTTATTACTACCTGGAATCTTCAAGTTTTTCATTTCATGCCACGCCTTAACGCTGAACGACATAATCACTAAACGTCATAGCTGGAAAATTCAAGATGGCAGTCACCCCTTGTTAATGGGACTCAAATCAGAATCGCTTCGCTATTATGCATCAGGTTCGCCGACAGCTTTGCG
>CM055079.1:18261904-18280520 GCA_029204045.2 Tillandsia leiboldiana | reverse complement strand
GTTTAGGTAAAGATTTCCATTTTCACCAAAGTTTTGCTGGGTGGAACGGAAATAAAGTTTGGTTTGGAAAGGTGAAGGCCTTTCTGTATACTTTCTAGAGCCGCTAAATGGGTAAGGAGAAGACTTAATTTAACTTTTCAATGCATTATTGTAAATTCATGTTGCTCAATCTCATTCTTTGCACCAAAAAAAAAAAAAAAAAAATTTTTTTTTTTTTTCCTCCATAATCAAGGATAAGTGCCGTGGCACGGGGTCGTGCCGAAAACTTGTCGGCACGGTACGGCACGGGGTGCTGCGAGAGCCGTGCCGATGAGTGACGGTCACAAAAATACATGCGTGCGACACAATATGGCAATGAATTTTAATTTCTTTAGTAACAAAATTTTTAATTGCTTATTATGTATCTTTATCAAATATTTTGAACTTATTAAGAAAATTACTTAGTAATTTTAAGAAAAAGAGTTTGAACTGTGTCATCGGCACGGGAGCTGTATCGTGCCGGTATCTTATTGGCACGGTACGGCACGGTAGATCGGCCCGTGCGATAGATACTTAAATCTTTGTCCAGAATCCAGATTCAATTTTCTTTGTTTCTCAGTTTCATTTGTGCGCATCAAAGATTGTATCAGTTTGGGGTTGTTATCAGTGCTGTTCTATTCACGCGCCTTGTAATTGCGAGCTTCATTTGTTTCTCACCAAAAACTAAAAGCATAAACTTATAGGATTGACCAATGTGTTCATATTTATGAAAATTATTTATTTTTAAGAAAGAGTTAATATTGAAATTTTAGTGCGTTTTCTTGTGCAGGATGTTTTCGGTCGGATGTGTATAACGGAAGGCATAATGATGCAGAAAGATTTGGCTTCTTTTGCCATGCCGCTCTGAATTCTCCTGCAAAGCGGATCTCGTCCTGTAAGTTGGAATAGTTAAAATTTCACCATCATACTACTGCTTCTCATTGATTTCAGTATATTTCTAATTGTTCCTTAGTTGAATTAATCAGCGTTTTTGTAATTTATTACTAATTTACTATGCTATTATGTTTTGTAAACATTCCTGAAAAGTATGCAAAATAATTAAACCATATAAAATCTCAAATTCATATATCCTCGGAAAGGGGGAGATTCTTACAAAATTCCTTTTCTTAAAATTTGGGTAGCATCCAATTACAACTCTCTTTTGTTGTATGGATTGTTTTGGATATGTGTGTGTGTGTTGTAAATTGTAGAAAAATAATCTGATGATTTATTCGGCAAACGGATATTTTACACTGCCATGATTGGTCGAGTGCTCCCGTTGCATGGTTATTCAAGGAGAATTATTTGCATGGGCTGAGTAATGCTCGGTTTGTTCACTATCCACAATCTCGAATTTGGGATACACCAAATCGGCAGAGCAAATGCAAAGCTGCCGACAAGGCCCAACAGTTAGTCCTAAACTTCCTTTTTGAGTTTAAGGCGTCGAGTACTCGACTTATACATTGACGATGAATCGTATAATGGCCTATGGCTTTAGTGGTCTTAAGTTGTCTTTCATTAAACTAAACATCATCCTCTTTACTCTTTATTCTCTCTTTTTTTCAGGTCTCGCCACACATATTCGAGGGAGGTTTCGGCAATCCTGCAATTTCTCCCCATCTTTACAAGTTCCATGGTATTTTGAACGGGATCGATCCTGATATCTGGGACCATGCAATGACAAATATATTCCTGTATGATGCACAACTCTCTCTCTCTTCTCTCTCTTTTAATATTAGGTGAGATTTAATTGTTCCACAAAACCTTATTCTGGTAGTTGATGTAGCTGAAGCCTTGATAAATCATAAAGTGGGCGCGAACAATTAAAGTAACGAATCTTAGTATCATATTCACGAAAAATGGCCGTGGATTTACCTAATATGTTGTTTGTTTGTCCTCGCCGTTTAGGTCCCTTATACACCAGAGAACGTGGTCGAAGGTAAGAGGGCTTGCTAAAGAGGCATTGCAGCAGAGGCTCGGATGAGGAGATCCGACTATCCCTCTAGTAGATAATTACATCGAGACCGTGCCAAAAGGGAATTCACCTTATCAAACATGCTATTTGGCGAACCCCTCGAACGAAATGGACAGGTGTAATCTAATTTATCTCTTATTTGATCTTTTTATAAACTGTTCCTTTGATTTAGATGTTTTTTTTTTCAACCGAGAAAAAAAAATAAAAAATGCTTGCTTCGCTATATTATTTTAACCTTTTTGGGGACCTTGTAGGGTGTTTATTGGGCTCAGCTCCGGATCCCGTATACAAAAACGATTTTGTTAATTTGAAAAACGAATTGCAATCCTCAAATAACAACCTTGCGCGCCTTTGCCTAACTTACGACGAACCTCTTCGCATCTGGTGAGACTTGGAAGGACTACATTACTTGATATTCAAATTTTGATATTTCAAGTTTTAATTCTGCAATTTTCCCAGGACTCGAAACTACATTATCCATTGCTTTATTTTAGATATATGCGGGAGCGGACATGATCCTCGTGCCGTCAATTTTCGAGCCATGTGGCTAACCCAGCTTATAGCCATGCGATATGGTTCCATCCTGTTGTTCGTAGAACCGGAGGTGAGCGCGGTTTCTTTTACTCAGTGCTAAATACATAAAACACCAGCGGGAAAATATGATGCATATAAAGAACCGTAATTAATGCGAAATGCGTCGACTTTGGCCTTGTTTGTAGGGCTTTACGACACTGTGTTTGACGTTGATAACGACAAAGAGAGAGCTCAAGCTGTGGGGGTCTCGAGCCAAACGGGTTTAGCTTCGACGGAGCTGATGCGTCTGGTGTGGACTACGCTCTCAACAGGCAAGTGCCATTTCCTATCGATCGGTGGTTTATCTTATATTCCAAGATCAATGCTTATTTCTCTTTTCCATTTTCTGTACTTCTAACCGTGAAATAAACTTTATCCGACCTTTTAATCAAAACCTTTACTTCTTTTTGCTGTTTTTCGAGAGAGAAAAGTATTATACCAAATGTCAAAAGGTTTACCTATCTTTGCTGCTGAATAATTTTCAGGGCATTCTCCGCATGGTACGACGCTCGCGAATGGTTCAACTCTTTGTGCAAGCGCGTGATGGAGCAAGATTGGTCGTGGAACCGCCCCGCTTGGACTACATGGAACTGTACCATTCGGCGCGCAAGTAGAAATCGCGAGTTATTTTCAAATAGGAAAAAGAAAAAAAAAAAAAAAAAAACCCGAAATTGAGTGACTAGAATAAGAGGCTCAGAGGAGGATTCTTTGAGTCTTTGTACAGTAAAATCTGTGCATTCAAATTTTTTCTTCTTTTAGCCCTCCATTTAGGTGTAGAGTTAGGAAGTATAAAATGATTTATGGTTGCTCATCTTATAAGAATGTTTTCCTTTCCAATAATGCGCTTTTCGATTATTATAATTTCTGGAAAAAAATGTTGAGCCAATCATCTTTGTTATCTTCAGAGTTTTATATTGTTTTGCGTGATTGAGAACACATGCGCGTCGCTGACAGCGAGCTTCTGCAGATTTCGATTTGTTTGATTGCAAATGCCCACAAATTGCTTTTTTGAGTTGCAGAAGTTGAAGTTTCAGATTGGAACTTGCACTTCTTAGAGTTGCAGAAGTTTCTAATTTTTCAGTTAAACTGATCTGTTCCTGAAATTATGTAATTCCCTGAAATGTCAATCCTAAATTTATATGCTCAGCTCTTAAGATTTCAGATGGAAAGAGTGAGAAGGGAGATTTTTCCAAAAAGGTAAAACAAAAAAGAAAAAAAAAAAAAAGAGTAATTTGTTTAATTAAGTGAAGATTATGCAATCATAGCCAATCATTGGTGTTTAAAACTTTTAATCATGAAATCTTAAACTTGATCCTCTGTCACTTACACTTAAATTTATAATTTTTTTTTAATTTTAAAATAAAAAAACAAAACAAAACCCAACAACTAGGACAGTGTCTCTTCTCCACATGGAAAAGTGAGGTGAGAAGTCTACTTCTATGTTTGTGCTCCTACCTCCTGACACAAACAATATGGAAGTATTGAAAAATAGCTTCAAATTATATTATTTTATATTATATTATAATAATATAATAATAATTAAACCTAACCACTCTTTGTGGACCTTCATAATTTTTTATTTTTTATTTTTTTGACCATGACCTCACTTCATTGCTTTAATTAATTGTTCTCTCATTTTCTTGTTCCTTGTTCCACAAGGTTTTGGTGAGCAGTGAACCACTATGTTTTATCAAATAATAATAATAATAATGAAAAAAATTGATGATAGTTTATCTGATTAAATCGATTCAAATGGATCCTAAATTTAAATTAAATAGTATTATTATGAATTGAATTTGAGGTGAGTATCATGCTGCATCAATTTTTTTTTTATTTTTTGAAAAAATGTAGCATATTATTCGTTTTGTTTATTTTTTAAAATAAATTTAGCTGAAAATGTAAATAATTAGGCTTCGAACTGGGTATCAACCACTAAGTCCTTTACCACTTGCATTATAAACGGTTGATTGTATTATACTGCATTATTATTAAATATATATATATATATATATATTATAATATATATATAACTTACTCAATTTTCCTTATTAATTGAAAATGATTCAAATTAGAGAAAATTGCCAAATAGTAGAGGAAACAAGAAACAATTATTAAATATACAATCAAAATTATAAAAATTAAGAAAGGAAAAATTTTAAATAGAGCACCATTCAAGCACCTCCGAATCAATCACTCAACATTATATAATATTTTAAAAAGAAAAACAAGAAAACACCTAATAATTATTTTAGCAAATTTTTTACTGACCCTGCAGAAATTAGCAGCAGCAGTAACATTTGTAGTATTGAAGTCACAAATATTAATTGGCCAACAACTTACTATTATTTTTTTATTAAATTAATATATTTTTAAATAAAAAAATATTACGAATTTAAAAGTGAAAAAGGCTCCTGCTTTAATTGTAGTATCTGTTACGGGTATAAACGATTATCGGTTATAATATATTTTATGTGGGGTTTCATCCGAAAATCGTAGTTAGAACGCTATATTTATTATATTTTTTACGAATCGCAATACCAATAATATTATTTTATTATATCTATACAAATATATGAATCCCAATACTCTTTGACATGTGGCAATTTCTTCACTCACCATTATTATTTATGAAACGTTATGGACTTTTCGTCTTCCCTTCTCTCTATTCAACGGATACGACTTTTCCTTTTCCCTTCTTTCTATTCAATGAATACCGGCTTTTCCTCTCCCCTCCTCTTTAATTATCTCATAACTTTTTTCTTTCTTCATTCTCATCAACGTCATAACTTTTTCCCTCCATCCTCTTTAATTAAATGAAGGTGAAACCCATCTTCTAATTTTATTCCTCTCAAATTTTTAGAAAAAGAGCAAGCACGTTTTTCAAAATCTTAATCCACGCCAACCCGACTCAACCCGATCCTTCTCACTTTAGAACGGAGCGCGTTGAGGGTGCAGTGCGAGAGATTGTTCCACCGCCCTCCTTCGCCACTGCGGCAGTCTAATAGAGCAATATAGGATGCTTAGGCCGGATAAAACTCAATACGATAAAGAGCGAGACCAAAAAGGCCTTTCGATAACTCACGTTTTAGATTTCGTCCCCTCTCTCTCTCAATAACGAAAATATGTAATGTTTTTATTTTTTGAACTGTTAAACTTAAACATATATACTGGTTATACATTTAGATTAATTTATTATTAATTTGATATGAAATTTTTTTCACTCTTATATATTTAAAAATTTATAAAAATATATATCCTATTAATATTTTTTATTTTTTTTCTATTATCTACCCGCTGCATCGCGCGTGTTACTACACTAGTTTATAATATTTTTGAATAATAATAAATATTATGAATTTAACTATAAAAATAATATAATAAAATATTTAGAAACAGAATAAGGCTCCGGCTTGTATTTATTATTTTTATATATTTATTTGGGAAAAAAAAATGGTACCAATTATGTAATTTATTTTTTTTAAAATAAAATAAAGGAAACGGTTACATTGGAGTCCAAGTTCGTTTCCCCTCCCCCACCTCTGCTTTACTTTTCGTGCGACTATATCAAACCGAGCACCTCGTGATCCGTGCACCCCCTTCACATTTACCCCCTCCCCCCCAAATTTCTCTCTCTCTCTCTCTCCTCTCTCTCTCTCTCTCTCTCTCGCCTCCTTGTCCCAATCTCGTGACGACGACGAATTCCATCTCGTCAATCTCTCAGATCCCCAATTCCACCTCCTTTGCCTAGTTAGGTACGTAATCTCCTTCGCCTCCTTTGTTTGTTTTTATTCGATTTAATTAGGGTTTGGTTGCCCAAATCTGATCAGATCCGCTTTGTTTGTTGTTGTTGTTGTTGTTGTTGTTGTTGTTGGTGATGATGATGACGATGATGATGTTATTATTGTTGTTTTGTTGGGTGTTTTGATCGGGTTTATTGATGATTGTTGGGGGTGGGGGATGGGGATTTGCTTTGGGAATCGTCGCAGGAGAAAGGGATCCATGGCGAAGAGCTCGTTCAAAGTGGAGCATCCGTTGGGTATGATCCCATCCTTTGTCCCTTGCTTTTTATGAAAAGATCCTCTCTTTTTTTTCTTTTCTCTTTTTTTTTCTGATTTATTCATTAGATTTTGATGATGTTGCTCTTGTTTTTCGATTGATGTGTGGTTCTACGTGAGATTGTGATCCTTGGGCTTTGTTCTCGATGCCAAAGTTTCTAACTTTTTTAGGTTTTGTATGTAGGGCCAAGATGGATTTGCATTGGGGGGGTCAACTTTATGGGAATTAATAATTTCGTTTACCTGTTAATATGTAGGGTTTCTGTTTCTTTTACGATCTTATAATTTTGTGCACTGGAAGAAATTTGGTTTGATGCGGCATAGTTTAGGTGGTAGAAGTTTAGGTGGTAGAAATTTATATCTGGTGTATGGATTTTGCCTTAATATGCAATGGTAGAGTATTTTCTATTGTAAAACCTTTATTTTGTTTGTAACTGAGATCTGCATGGTTTTTACTCGACCCAGTAATCTGATTAGTGTGGTTATTGATATATCATATACTTGGGAAAAGAATAAATTAGAGTAATAGAGTGAAGCAGAGGCCAGAAAATATAGCTTGTTTAAATTTTCGATTAGGTCAGTTATGTAGTTATTCTCACGGTGTTCTTTATCCAGGATCTGTTAGTAAGAATGCTTGGAAAAATTATTATGATGTGCCAACATGTACGAATTGTACGCCTGTTGTTCATCCTCTACGCAATCTTTCTTAAATAAGAAACATTGCGTTGACCAAGAATATTTCTTGATAGATACAATGTATCAGTAGCTTTCTAGTAGTCTGAGAGTAATTATGGTCCTCTTCTTAGTAATTTGTTATATGACGAGCATATTTGTGTATGTAATCGGTGAATTGTGGTCCTTTTCTTTCATCCGACATTCACTACTGACATCGCTCGCAGGACTAACACAAAGCAGTATTTCTTGTCTTTCTAGAAATGGAATGTCTTCAGTTGGAATTTCTAGATTGTTTTATGGTCTGACAGAGAAAATTGAATGATGATGTGCTTGATGAACATTTACTTAATGGTTGTTGTGCTCTGTAGTATTGGATAATGTGGGATTTAATGTTTGTTTGGTTTTGTTGCAGAACTATGGTTCTCTTTGAAATTTGAAGAATTACCCTTCTACTGGAATTTTGCGATATGCTTAACTTGTTACACACACACACACACACACATAGATATATATTTATACATACGTATACATACATTATATATATATATATATATATATATATATATATATATTATATATATATATATATATATATATATATATATATATATATATATATATATATATATCTGTGATCAAATCTTGTTACTAAATTAAAGAATACGGAAATTTTCATGTTCTTACAGTATTATAACTTATGATCTGAAGTTTGATTATGCATTTCAGAAAGGAGACAGGCAGAAGCTGCTCGCATAAGAGAGAAGTATCCTGATAGAATCCCTGTAAGTATTGTGCTTATTTTGTTAGCCACTTATATACTTTTAATTAGTTTCTAATTTTTCCATGTAATATAGGTGATTGTTGAGAAGGCTGAGAGGAGCGACATACCGGACATCGACAAGAAGAAGTCAGTTCTTATCTGCATTTCATTTTGTGATACATGAATATGTCTTCTATTCATTTGCCGGTTTATTTGGAATTACAACTCTGATGATGAAAATCTTACATCTCTATTTCAGATTTCCTTTAATTTTCCTTTAAAGCCTATCATCTAAATATTGATGGCAGTTTCTAAACTTTGCAATCTTAAATTTTCGGATAATTGATGGATGCAGGTATTTAGTTCCTGCTGATCTCACAGTTGGGCAATTTGTGTACGTCGTTCGCAAGAGGATTAAGCTCAGCGCTGAGAAGGCCATCTTCATTTTTGTGAAGGATACTCTTCCCCCAACAGGTCAGCCACATTCTTCCGAGCCAAAAACTAATAGACACCCCTTACTCGGGAACATTTATGTGAATTTCAGTTTTTTCAATTGGATCTAAAGTTGTGGTGTCCAGATTGAAAATTCTCAAGTTCAGGAAATTGTTTCCAAACGAACTACCGTTGGGGTGCATTTGTGCATATTATCAGAATCTTGGTAGAATGCCTTTACATATAGCCAGCTATTTATGGTTTGCTCGGCCTTCCATTTCTGTGTTTGCAGCTGCGATAATGTCTGCGATATATGAGGAGCACAAAGACGAAGATGGCTTTCTCTACATGACATACAGCGGGGAGAACACATTTGGTTCCTCCTAAGAAGCGGAGGCAGATATATTCTCTGTAAATAAGACGTGGAATAACTGTGTATATTTCCCCATCCGCGTTCATGGCTACTACTACTACTGTTGGGTCATATATGCATGTTCATGCTCTATCTTTGCCTTGCTAGGATTCAGCATATTTGGATGTCCATGGTTAACAAATGTGTCAAAAATCTTTTATAAATGTCGCATCGTGTTCTGGTTTTTAATACTTGCTTGCGCTACTACTGTTATTTTAGCTATCACATGATATTATGTGAATACTCTCTAATATCTATATTTATTTGACTCTGGAAAGTGTAGTTTCTCAGTTTCTTATTCCTAGTTCCTTAATACTACTACAGTACTTTTGTTAGTAGAAGAGTAGTTTGTATGTAATAAAGAAAAAGCATTTTAAGTACCTTTATTAATGCATCTAAGTATGTGGGTAGGACATTTTAGGACAAGAAATTGTTACAGATATTTATCATCATCATTTACATTCCTTTACTATTTTGTGTACATGAAAATCTTTCTTGAATCTCTCAACATTCATCTCTATCCTTTTGTGTGAGCTCCCTTATGAATCTTTTGTGGTCCTTGTGATATTCTTTTCCATTACTCCCTAATTTATTCAAAGTAGTACTTATTCCTAATGGATTTTGAGTGTTTGTTTGTTGCAAGAGTGAGCCATGGTTGGGTGGATTTCATTCAATGCTTGCATTAAATGGCCAGGGCAGGTTGATGGATGAATTAATTTCAGTTTGAAATATCAACACAAATTTCCATATAATATTTACATTTTTTCCTTCTTATTGGCTATCTTTTTGACTCTCGAATATCAATGGGGACTCTTTCAATCTCATTTGCCCCCAAAAAAAAAAAAGAAAAAAAAAGAAGGGAGCAGTAATATGCTATCAATTTTTCTCTCTTTTTTTTTAAAAGAAAAAAAAAAAAAAAACATTACTAGGAAGTACAAACTATATTAATTCTTGTACTATTTCCCCATGGTCAGGCCAGATGATCGTTCACATCATCAATGCCAGTACGGGGATATTGTGAAATTATATAAAACCGTTGCATTTCAAAAATTTAAATATTTCAACGCGTTCGTCACGTCTGAATTCGATATTTTAAATTAATTAAATTTAGAACTTTCTATTATGATATCACGTAAAATTATGTAAAATAATCATTTTTAGAGAATGATGTTTTTAATATTTCAACTATGCCCGCATGAGAGTTTAGACTGGAACACTTAGACACATAAAAAAGGAAAAAGAAAAAGAAAAAAGAACAGAGGAGAACAGTATAAAGTCTGTTAGAACAGTTATGACAGTTACTTGAGTGGTTGCATAAGAATTGAATAGAGAGAGAGAGAGAGAGAGAGAGAGTGAGTGAGTGAGTGAGTGTGGTTGCAGATTTTCAGCAAGAGCTTCTAAGCCATAGGCCAACATGGCACATGCTTTTGGTGCAATTTATTGCTTCCCCCAAACATTTAAATCCCTTCACAAGTGAGGGAAAAGTGGGAAGGGGGGTGGGGAATCAAATCAAAATCCTCTCAAGGCATCTCATATGTGTGTTTCAATTCCTCAATTACTCCTCCCAACCCCCTCCTTGCCTTAGTAGTTGAAAACATTCAATGCACCCACTCCAACATATTCTATTAAAGAACCCTACAACATTTTTCCCTCTAATTTGAGCTCTCTCTCTCTCTCTCTCTCTCTTTCTCTCTCTCCTTCTCTCTCTCCAAAGCTTCTTTGCTTTCAAATTAAGCATATGGTGAAAGGAGCACTTTTATACATATATATATATATGTCTGGTTAGCAATGGTGTTAAGGGTCTCAACCAATTAATTTGATCCACCAACATTTATTCTTTTATTTATTTTAACCTAGTCATACCACATTTGGCATGTTGTATTGTTCTTGCTGGTATTTTGCCTCTTCATTTGTTTTGCTTGTATAAGGCTAATGATGTGGATGTTGTTGGTTTAAGTTTTGCTGTTCTATTTCAGATTTATATAAGTAAACTACACGGGCTAACGAACGGGATATTGGTTCGGTTCAATCAGAAAGCGTAGCGCTCCAGAGCTCGGGTCGCCGCTCTTTTGATTGAGCCGCGCCAATATCACGTTCTGATCATGATACGGGGCCGTTCGATATCATCGTATCTAGTTTGAGTTTTACGAGAGTCGCATTAATTTATTGTGTGTGTAATGGTTAGTATTAGTTTTTCTCCATAATATATGCATTACCCTTCACTGTTGTATGATTTAAGTGCACTGTTACTTGATTACAGCAAAAAAGAAAAACAATAGTAGTTTGAAGGAATAGCATCTTCTGTTCAATGTTTAGTAATCTCATGCATTAGATCAATTTCCTAACAAATGCTTTACAGGTTTAATTAACTTAGATTTGCATTTGTATGAACTACAAAGCTTTCTCAAAACTTATGCCTAAGTGTGTAGATGATCTTAAACATTTAAGAATGTGATTAAAATGTGATTAACAAAAGAACAAGAGACACCTGAATATACAGGATCACATTAACATTCATTTCATTCTGTTTTTTCTTTTAAAATAATTGTCTCAAAAAGTTAGTTTTTTTACACATGAAGTTGCAGAATCTAAAAGAAACTCAGCAAAGCTATATTTAGTATGAATGAATTTCTAAGTAGCAAATTAAATATATATTGTGATTTGTTTCTCTTCTTTATCTGGTAAGAATCTATAAAGAGATTGTTTAAAGAAGATCTATTCCATGTACTCTTCTATCTAACTCAATCTTTAGTAGAAAAAAAAAAAAAAAATACATGTGATCTTGATGTGTTAATTAATCCTCATATTATCTCTAGCTAATAATTTGTCAGTGTTCTTCTAAAAAATTTATAATCAAGTTGGTTGAGTTGCCATTTTGCTTTTAATTAATCTTTCAAAAATTATTTCTAAAAATATATAATTTCTAGCTAGATGCCAACATCAGCATCTCGTAGAGGGAAATTAATCCAGTTTTTTTTTTTCTTTTTTTTTTTTTTTTTTGCTTTTTTTGGGAGGTGGGAGTAAATTAACCAGGTTGGTAAGTTGAGAGTTCTTGATGGCATGTGAGTGCTTAATTAAGAAGATGTAATACATAATACCATCCATTAATTAAGTGCTTAATTAAGAAGGGAGCATTAATTCCCGGCCCTATTAAAAAGCTTAACCACCCCTCTTGTTAAGGAGTCTCTCTCTCTCTCTCTCTCTCTCTCTCTCTCTAGCCATTTTTCTTTTTACCTCTTCTTCACCAATTAATCAAATTAATTCATTTTTTTTTGGTTTTTTTTTGTTCCATAAGAAAAACAAGAATCTCCTTTTTCTTTTTCGCCTTTTTGTATCATTATTATACATATACACATGTTGATACGTAATGGAACAAATTTTAGAACTATTTTTTAAAATTTTAAGTTAAGTTTACGTTAGTATGACAAAGAGCTGCGGTAGCAAAGACGAAGGTGACAGAGGAGGAGGAGGAGGGGGGATGAAGAAGGGGCCGTGGACGGCGGTGGAGGATGCAATACTGGTAGAGTACGTTCGAAAGCACGGGGAAGGGAACTGGAATGCGGTGCAAAGGAATAGCGGACTAGCGAGGTGCGGAAAGAGCTGCAGGCTACGGTGGGCGAACCACCTGCGACCGAACCTAAAGAAGGGGCCTTTCACCGCCGACGAGGAGCGCCTCATCCTCCGCCTACATGCCTTGCTCGGCAACAAGTGGGCCCGTATCTCGTCCCACGTATGCGAATGAATACATTTCAAAATTTGATTTTACTATATTTGTCGACTGGAATTTCATATGATTGGATGTTTTTGTGCTTGTCTTTATTGCACAAGAAGATTGTATTGGAATCAGGTCAGATGTGAAATGTTTAAACAAACTTCAATTCCCTTTCTTTTCCAGTTGCCTGGAAGGACCGACAACGAGATTAAGAACTACTGGAACACCCGGCTCAAGCGCCGGCAGCGTGCCGGGCTCTCGGTCTACCCGCCGGACATAGAGCGCGAGGTTCGCCTCACCCGTCACACCGCCCTCAACTCCGTGCCCCACTCGGCGGCACCGCTGCCTCCGCTCCAACCCCTCAATACCCAATTCCTTTTCGACCCCGCGGTCTCCGCCGCCCCGGGGTTCCCCTTATCCCCGGCCAACAGCGTCACCACCACCGCCACCATCCCTACATTGCCCCAGCACAACCCCCACTTCGCGAGCCACCACGCGGTAGTCCCCGAGCTGCAGCTGCTCCACTTTGGCGCTTCGTCGCCCTCCTCCGCTGCTTTTGCTGCCGCGAAGATGGAGCTCCCTTCAAACCAACCGCTGTTTTCGGAGCCACTACATCCGCAGAACTGCTGCGGCGGCGGCGGCGGTGGGGGGTTATTGGATGCATTGCTGATGCAAGAGGAGGTAAGAGGCGGCTGCGGCAGCGATGTGAGCTTCTTGTTGCGGACCGTGGGGTCGCTACCGGAGTTGGTCCTGGAAGAGCAGGATTCAGAGTGGCTTCACGTCAACTGCGGCGGCGGCAGCGGCAGCAACAACAGCTGCAAAGGAATCACTTCTCCAGAAGCAGTTACCACCGTACAACAACAATATCTAAACGGTAAGCAAAATGCAGATTGAAAAACTGCACTTTTTAGCTGCACAGAACACAAGTGACAGCAGTGTTTAAATTTTGAATTCTCAAACAAATACATTAGGGGATCTGTCATCATAATAACAAGCTGATCATTTGACAACTCAGAAACCAAGCACAATGGGGGGGAATCCGAGAGCTGCGCCGACGAGATCTCCCGCCTCTTCGACGTAATGCCGGCCGCGGCGGCGGCAATGACTACAACATTCGCAGATTGGTTCAGCACCGACGGCTGCGGCGGCGAGGCCGTCGTCGGTGATAACCACCGACGAAGGCATCGAGCAGCTCGGGCTGCAGCACTTCGCCGCCTCCTCACCGCCGCTGCCCCTCGCGGCGTCGGCGTCGACGTCGACGACGGGCCGCGAATGGAGCATTGGCTCATGCATTTGAATGAATTGGGACCAATTTGAGATTGCATTTGAATGAATTGGACCAATTTGAGATTGCATTTGAATGAATTGAACCAATTTGAGATTGGTGATTGTAAGTATGTGAAGTATATATAATAAACCTGAGAGAGGTTTAAATAAATTTGTGAATGGTGATTGTAGGGTTTATACTTTTATAGTAAATTTGGGATCTGTGAAATTCGATTAATTGATGTGTACTGAACTGATTATATATACCCATACAATACATACAATTGAGCATTTTTCTCTTCTTTTTTTTTTTTTGGTTTTTTCAAATTTATATTATATTCACATCAAAATATTAAAAAAATATAAATTGAAGAAGTGCATCAGTAAATAAATAATTTGTCCCCACGAACAGAACAAAAGTCGTCGGTTCAAAGTGAAGAAAATTGGTACAGTAACATCACCTGCACTTCGACCATCAACTCAAAAAATAATAATAAGAAAAAAATAGAGAAAAAAACAAGGGGGTAAATTGAAAATGTGGTCGAGCAACAATCGAATCGCCCATGGAGAAAAAAACGAAAAAAAGCGCCCGAAACGATATCTCGACTCATTAATATTTCCTCTGCTTAATTTTAGTATTAATTTTAGAGAGAAAAAGCTACAAAACGCGCCTTCCCCTCTCTAACACAGAGGAATCACTCCCACACACGCACACACAAAAAAAAAAAAAAAAAAAAAAAAAAAAAATTGAGCGGCTGAGTAGATGAACTTACACGGAGCCTGGACGAACCCTAATACGCGAGAGAGGAGGAGGAGTATTTATAGAAGTGAGGAGAATTTTGCGTGAGCCAGGTCTACCACGTCATCGGTGGACCGTACACTGAGAAACTTGTGACTATGCATATGTGGGGCCCAATCCTCTCGGCCCAGAATAATTGCTTTTATTGGGCTCTTCAAAGTTTTAAGGCCGAGTAAAATTTGGGCCGATCTGATTGGTCCGGTCTAGCCTAAATACGGCCCAAGTTTACGTGCACCAGGTGCATGAATATATGTGAGGCCCCAAATTGATTTTTATTAAACATTTATCATTAAATAAATATTTGCTTTGGTGCTTTGGCTTAAGATGATGTGGTACACCAGGTCCACGGTAGAAATATTGTAACTTCGAGTTCCGTAAATTTCAGAAACTACGAGGGCCATTTCGTAAAGAAAAAACTTTTTAATATTTTAATAAATAAATAATTTTAATCGATAATCGAAAAAAAAAAAAAAAAACTTCGCACCCCCTCCAATTTTTTTTTTTTTCACATATATAAATATCCACCGATCTCTCACGGTGCGGCCCCTCGATCTCCCGTGTTGGGTCTTCGCCTCTCTCGCGCTGTGTCGAAGCTCTCGTAACAGAACGCGACGAGGAAGAGGAAGAGGAAGAGGAAGAGGAGAAGCAGCGGAGGAGGAGGAGGAGGACGACGACGACGAAGAGGAGAAGCTCCCTCTCCGATCTTCTCTTCGATCTCACCATCTCCCGATCCGTTCTTCGGTATAGGTAATTTGATGTCTCTCCGCCTCCGATTCCGCTTTTGTACCCACGAATTCTATGTATTTGAGGAGAAATCGCGCGATCGGGAGCTCAGATTGGATAGGAAAAGGAGAACTCGCCCCGAGTAGTGTTTTCTATTAGCTAGCCATTTATTCCAGCAGCTGCTTCTCGATTTATAGCCGCATTTGATCAATTCTAGGAGTTTTGATCTCTTTTGCTGTGTATTTTGTTGGTTTGGATGTGTATAATATGTGTGGTTATGTATACGTCGTGTGTGAAGCTTCAGTTGACTCTCAGATTCGATCCTTCGCGTCGCAATTGGTTTTCATCAAATCGAGAATTGGAGCTCATTGTACTATTCAGCTCGGGATTGCTGAGTGCCGGGATTTTCATTGAGTTTCTTAAATTTTACGTTGCTCTCTGGTTTGTTTGATTGCAGGACATTTACTCGTGATTTCGCAAGTTGCGGAAATGAAGATGAGGAGTAAGGACGTAGTTAGGGTTTATTCGTCATTTAGTTGACCTTCCTGTAAAGTTTCCATGTGGCGCACCTCGCATCGAAGGCATGAACATGTTGAAAGGAGTTGCTGACCTCATACGGAGGTCATCTGCCGGACAAGCCGGGGAAGGAGGATCATGGGCAAATTCCAATAAGCTCTCAGCTCCTACTCCAAGGATCTGCTTTGGGTATGCTTTCACTATCACTTCTTCAATGTTTCTGTTTATCTTGGTATATTGAAGACTATCAGGACCTTTTCTGATTTATCAGGTTGGAGAGAATGTAGTTGGAGTATTTACTTGCTTGCTGATAGTTTTGAGCTCTTAGTTCCTTTCTTCCTTGTTGTTTGTTCTCTCCTAGGATTGTTGGCTGTTATTAGGAGTTTAAATTGGATTAAGTAACTTGTTGCAGAAAGATTATAAGTTTGGACTAATGAGTAAATGAAAGATGATGCTCAGTTGCATGCATCGATTGGGTCATGGTAAACAGTGTAAATGTAATCCTTTATGGCTCACCTCATGATGCATTTGGCATATTGCCATGCTTAATTACTTAGTTGGGTTTCTATGTAAAACAGAGAATTTAGATCTTTGATGCAATTTACTATGTCAATGTGTTAACTTTTGTTCTTATAGGAAAATTGTTTGAACTATATTCAACTATTATTAGTCCTTGGTTGATGTTTTGTTTTTTGTTTTTTGTTTTTTCTTTTCCCTAGTGGTTTTGGTGAAGAGGCAGTCCTAAGCACACTTTGGCAAAGATATGAGAATACAATTGATAAGGTATTGCAATACTAGCTCACATTGGCTGACTTTTCTTGTCTCATTTCAGTCTAATATTAGTACACCATTGGTTATGGCCTTTTCATGTTGTATTTGACTACAATAATTCATCATTATTCTCTTCAAAATCAATACCATCCTATCTTCAGTCTGATCAAAGTAACATGACTTTGCAATTTCATAGAATTTTGGCCTCTCTGACCTATTTTCTTATGTTGTATTGGTAGCATTTGCTTGAATTATGTTTCTTTGGCCTTTTGGCTTTTTGTTCCTTCGAGATAACAAAATATTAGTATATTATTTTCTTCTTCCTCTATACTCTTTTCACGGATAGAAAAACTTTTGAGTTTGCTTAGCAAAATTTAACATGGATGAATTTATTAACAATCGCCTTCTAATTTAGCAACAATAGATGGTCGCTTTTATAGACTCATTAATTCATTTGTAGTAATTCTTTGTATTAACTTTATGTAATTATACTTGGCATCGTAATGCCTTATTGAATTGTTATTGCTTTCTTCTTTGTTTGCACAACCATCTTCTAGACTGAAAAGAGGAAGTCGTTGCAAGTTTTTCTGCTGCACTTCATACAAAACTATAAAAACTGGGAGCCGCTGCACAATGGCCTAATACAAACAGTTCAAGCATCTGGATCTGAAGATATACTTGTTGGATGCTCCGGAGGGCATCCTCCTGAGGTCATTTCTTATTTTAGTCCAGGAGGTTGCTCGAATAACTTCACTTGTTAGCGAGTGTAAGTGAATTTTATAGATTCTAATGTTTCGCTTGAAAGTTACTTCTTTTTATGCATGTACTGATCTTGGACCGACTATTTAAAAGATTTTCAGCATTGAAAATTCAATTCTAATAAATTCGAACTTTTCCCGCTGGCCTCTTAGCTAGTCACCGTCATCTTGTGTTTATTTAGGATTGGGATTGCACTTCCATTTTATTTTACCTCAACCATGTGATATAAAATTGCTTCTTTACATGTTTCTATGGTTTATGAGGCATCTCAAATGTTGTCACAAGCGTTATGTATTCCTGTGGATGCATTATGGGGTATTTTTGCTTGATCGAGACTTGCAATGTGGTTTCATTGAAATGCACCGAATATCTTGTAATGGATACTTTTGTTAGCTTTGCGATACTTATTTTATTCGTTCACTTTGTCATCGCATGTACCTTGTTTACTCTACTGATCGACTGCTTGACCATCTGAAACCTATTATATGCTTGGTAGTCTGATGTGATGGACTTATTAATAAAAGTTAAATTGGTGGAATGATAACATTATCATTCTGGGATAGTGAACAATGTTTGTTGAACCATATAAGAAACTACTGTTCTTCTAACGTTGTATAGAGCTATTAATTACCACACAAGGTACAAGAGTATTAGAACATGATGTTTGGAACAAGCATTCTATATGTACAAATCGTCTTGCAAGAATATGAGCTACCATTGTGAAGTTACTCTCAACTTGCTTCTAAGCTTTAATTTATGTAGCTCTGTCTTGTAAACCAAGTTTTTTTTTTTTTTTTAATCATGGTACGCTATATAACTAAATCTACATAGCAAATTTGTAAACATTACAGCTTATTCTTCTTATGAATTTTCATTCGCTTATAATTATGTAAAATTGGTTTACATGATCGAAGAAGGACCTCACTTGTTCTTCTCTTATTTGATTTTAGTGGGGAATACTGCAGTGGAATCTAGTGCTGACCCTTTCGGAGCAATGACCAAATTTGGGATTAAATACTGATGCGTTGTATATTTTGAACTGCTTGGCAATCATAATTCGTTCGTTCACAACTCTAGAGTATTTTGTATATATGGAGCGTACAGAAGATCATTGCTCTTCTCAAAGGTAATTTATTCTATAATGAGAGTAAATTTTTGTGTGTGCTCTTT
>CM055079.1:18223266-18261804 GCA_029204045.2 Tillandsia leiboldiana | reverse complement strand
GAACCACAGTGAGGCAAATGCAGAACACAATGTTAAGAAATAGCATTACGGAATTACAGCTAGTGTTAAATTTGCCATAAAACTCAAAATATATACATGATCTTATAACATAAAGGAAATAAAAAAATTCATACTTCAATATAGGAAAAATGTAAGTACGTTATTACAAATAATCATCATGATATATATGCAATAGTACAAAAGCAGAATGAAAAAGTTTAATGTTAATATAAAACTCTCCCGATATAGAGTGTACAACGCATAACAATGCTTAATGGTTTAATGCATAGTCCATTGTATGGATCTCACTTTCAATTGCCCGTCTCATATTTGCTGTGCTGAATTTATTGTTCTTTGCAATATGTCATCTTCGTACACCTGATTAAATAATTAATAAAGCAAATTAATGAGATAAATCATTTTACATATAGAAATAGAAACAATAAAGTGCATTACTGTCAGAACTGCATAGAGTGCGCCATTTGGATAAGCCAGTACGATGATCTAAAAATTTTATTTCGGACTTGTATCCGATATAGGAGGGTTCCTGACAGGGTCTGTCGACATGTCAATGTTTTGAGGGGGCCACGGTGTCTTGCATATATAACAAAAAAAATAAATTAGAATATGTGTATTAAAGACAAATTTATAGTAAATAAACATCTAGGAGAAAGTTAAGGAACATTACCGTTAAAATCATGCTGGATTTCTCTGTACACTTGTATCCGATATAGGAGGCTTCCTGACAGGTCTTGTCGACATGTCAATGTGTTGAGGGGGCCCACGGTGTCTTGCATATATAAGAAAATAAATAAATTAGAATATGTGTATTAAAGACAAATTTATAGTAATAAACATCTAGGAGAAACTTAAGGAACATTACCGTGAATATCATGGCTGGATTGCTCTGTAAGTTCTATCCGATATAGGAGGGTTCCTGACAGGGTCTGTCGACATGTCAATGTTTTGAGGGGCCCACGGTGTCTTGCATATATAACAAAATAAAATAAATTAGAATATGTGTATTAAAGACAAATTTATAGTAAATAAAACCATCTAGGAGAAAGTTAAGGAAGCATTACCGTTAATATAATGGCTGGATTGCTCTGTACATCAATCCCATAAGGTAAGTGCATTATGGGCGAGTTCTTAATCGTAGGACTTTGCAGGTGAACCTATTTAATAAATCGGGAGGGAGGGGGCCAATATGGAAGACACATAATATGTAAACAAATGAGGAAAATCGAACTATGAATCATATATTAAGACAATCAATGAACATATAAAAAACTCTCAAACATTTACACTCTGTTGGGACGAGGCCGAGGGCGACGATGAGAAACGATTAAGATTGAGCATTCACCATTATAAAACCTGTCCGTAGAATTTTGAGGCATCTAATAAAATAGAAAAGAATATTTCAATTTATGTCGTGTACCGTAAATTATAAGCCAACAAGAATCGAGTTACGTACGTAAAGATATACCTGTTGCTTGTTGACTTTCATCTTAAGCCGACGTACCATTTGATCTGTCTTCGACTCCTTTCGTTTGCTTGGTGGGTCGCCTTACTTCGAACTGACAGCGGGCTCTTTACTCTCTGGTCGTTACATCTATCATCTGAATCGTGTCTCATAGTAGAATGTATATTTTCGATAAATTGGACATCATTGCTTCCTTGGATGACGATGTGTTCTCTAATTTCGTCTTCAAATTATCAAGTGTGACTAGTGCTACATGATATTTGTCATCACTCTCAGCAGCTATGTCTGCAATGTCGTACATACGACTACATACTACCGCATATCGGCTCATTTCTGGACTCCTCCCTAAGCTTTCATCCCATGCTGTCACCCGAGTATACCTCCGTCTTATATCCTTCCTCCTCGTGTTAGTATGTAACAAGTTGGAAGAATCATCATCTTTCTATTAACTAGGACGGCAATTGAATGTCGGCATAAAATACCCTTACAATCAAAAAGACGACAAATACAACTAACTTGGGAGGTAGACTCATCAAAATATGCAGTGAATACTATGTCTTTGCCTGCATCGCCATATTCTACATACTCGTTAACTCTATACTCATGGACGGTACCAATAGATGATATTAAAGATGTCTCACAATGCATTAAATCCTTTAACTCAGCTTGAAATTCTCGAAATTTAGCAATTGTGTACATATCTTGAAATTGCTTCTCAAATGCATATCGACTTATGGATGGGATGACGCAGGTGAATGATTTGTAGTCTAATTGTGCCTCCTTTTCTGCTTTATTCTTTATAGCGCTTTCATACTGCTCCACAAATACTTTTAACATCGTTTTCGAGTTCACGTACCCATCAAAAAACGAATTCATGCTTTCACTTCGCTGTGTCGTGGACATTCCAGCCCAGAATGTATCCTTCACATAAACTGGCACCCACTTTCGTCTGTTCTCGTACAGTCCTGACAACCAATCATTCTTTTCAAGTCCATAACAAACTATCATTCTCTTCCATTTATCGTCAAATTGAAGTTCTGTTAGTGATTCATATATAGCATCCATCATAATGCTCTTAATAGAATGATTCACCATAACTTTTTAGCTTCTCCGGTATCTTTTTTGTTAGGTGCCACAAGCACCATCGATGTTTGGCATCGGGGAATACCAGTTCAATAGCATTTTGCATTGCTTTGTCTTGATCGGTGATTATTGCTTTGGGGGCATGGCCGGACATACATGACAGCCAATTCCGAAAAAGCCATACAAACGAAGCTGTATCTTCACCAGAGAGTAAGCCGCATCCAAACAAGATTGACTGACCATGATGATTAACACCCACAAATGGAGCAAACGGCATATCATACTTATTCGTTAGATATGTCGAGTCGAAAGTAATTACATCTCCAAAACATTCATAGGCTGCTCTGCTTCTAGGATCTGCCCAGAATATATTGCGAATACGAGAATCATCGTCCAGATCGATGGAATAAAAGAAGTTTGCGCTTTTCTCTTGCATGGTTCGAAAATAATTACAAATGGCTTCGCCATCACCTTCGCCAAGTCGTAAACGGCGCATTTATCAATATAATTACGGGCATCCTTCTCTCCAAATGGCAAATTTTGATACCCACCAGCCTCAACAACAAAAGAATTAAAACTTTTATTCAATCTTATTCCGGCAACGATCATTAACATCAAGCCGTCTCTTAACACTAGAATCTATAACTCGATTGCATGGAAAATATCGAGACTTGCTAGGACTTAATCCATGATTATGGTCAAGTCTGACCATACTTATTACACAAGATAAATCCAAATTAATTTTCACATTTATCCTAGCAGGACAGTCCGTCTTCGCTGCCGAAGGACGAGGCCGGAGATTAGTCACGGTGTGATTTACTTTTCCATGACGAGAGCATGCGATGATTACATACGAAGGAATGCCGTTACTGATTTTAGTAGACCTCTTTACAATCCCAAATCCTAATTGTTGTGCATAATTCTTATAGAAGCCCATAACCATTTCCATATTATTAAAATGCATTCCAACTTCTGGTACTAAATTGGATATGTCTGTGACCTCATGTTTCTTTCTTCATCCATCTCAAACTCAACAACTGATAATGATCAGTGCGTCTAGATATTTCAAAATAATTATGACCTGTAACACATCATATTTACTGCTAATACAAACTTGAAATTGTGGTTAAAGAAGAAATTATATATAATGTATATATAGGATTTGTATGTTTACAGATTATGTGTAAAGGCATTATTCTACTATACCCTCAAAATGTATCCTTACAGCTAATACATGTTCCACATTAATACTAACCAAATTACAAAGCAGCATTATATGATCAACATGTTCTACTAAACCCTAAACCATAAACTATTAACATAATATTATATAATGTAATTGTCAAACATCCTATACATATTATATAGTACATTGTCTCTTGTAATAACAATAAATGGGCGCTCTCCTATATCGGTCAAAAGTGAACATATTAGCACCTAATTACCTTGTACCTGCTATTTCATATCAACGCCATTCTATTTATAGACCAAAGAAAGAATGTTTTCTTCCTTTGTACCGGTATTTTTGGAACGCACATAGCTTATTAGGGGGAATATGGAGACGATTATCGCAGCGGAGACGTTGGATGAGCAGGCAGTGACGACTCTTCACGAGCTGTGCTTTGGTTTTACAAAGAATGCCTTGTTCAAGGACCGGCGATTGGGATAATACAATGTACGTAATGTGTTTGAGGACGGGGATCTCGTTGGGATTTGGTCATCGGAGCAGAAAATGATTGCGAAGCGTAATGCGCCTAGGGACACCCTAGCCGCATTAAACTTTGCAATCATTTTCTGCTCCGAGGACAAAATCCCAACGAGATGCCCGTCCAATAACACATTACCGACATTTGTATTATCCCATTCGCAGGTGCTTCAACACGGTAAAATCAAAGCACAGCTATTCAAGAGTCGTCACTGCTTGCTCATCCAACATCTCCACTGCGATATTCGGCTCAATAAACCACCCAATTAACTATGTGCGTTCCAAACACCCCGATACAAGGGAAAAAAAACCTTCTTTCATCTTTAATTCTAGCTCAAGCAGGGCTGTATGATAACAAAGATAACTTATGTCCATCCGAGTCCCCTATGTTAAGGGTGTAACCTATACATCGCAAGCAGAGGTGTAAAAATAACAGTACTCAGGACAGAAAAAAGCTACCATTCATACATCTTAACCCCTATCTTGAAATCCCTACACAGCTATGATAAGAGCTATATATAGACTGTACCACAAAACCAATGATGCCTACAAGTGTTGCCTATTGTTTGATATATGACTGTACAGAACCCATCTAAGGCTGTTTCCTAAACCAATTGGCAGCTCCTACTTGCATTTGGACTAGAGATATTTACAAAGCTATATATGGATATGATCCATCTGATAACAAAGCTACACCAATTAACAACGCCAACTTTTGACTATATTTACATATCTCCTTGAATTTGGACTGCCTACAAGGGTAGCCTTTTGTATATATGAGTGTACAGAATCCAACTTTGCATTATTTTTAATTTTCCAAATATTTTTTCAATTAATAATTTTTCGTAGACTGAATAGAGTGAAAAATTAAAGTAATTTTACAAAGGAGAATGATAAATCAATCCCAGCCATCCCTGTTAGGGGTGTATGATATACACCCCTAACAGGGGTGTACCCATAGCACTTCCCCTAAAGGAAAAGAGCAATGCTATATGTACACCCCGAAGGGGTGTACATCATACACCTCCACCATTTAATGGTGGCGATATTTTTTAACGGGTCACATCGAGTGACCCATCATCACACACCCCCACCCTAGATGGGTGGGGTGTATGATGTACATCCCCAAAGGGGTGTACACATAGCATTTTCCAAAGGAAAATGCTACCTGAACAGTACATGAAAGCATTAACCTACATTTAATAACCTACATTTAATACTACTAGTGAGAGAGAGATAGAGAGATAATTTATATACCTGTAAAGTTAATAAAAGCATTAACCTACATTTAATACCATACATTTAATATACCTGGAAAGTTATTAAATGTAGTATTGTGTACCGGTATGATAGAGTTGTACCGGTACAGGGGAATATGTACCGGTACTAGATTTGTATACCGGTATGGTAGAGTAGTACCCGTACCGAGGATTGTGTACCGGTATGATAGAGTTGTACCGGTACCGAGGATTGTGTACCGGAACAATGAATGAAAAAAAGACATCCTATAGAGTTGTACAGGTACAGAGTATTGTGTACCGGTATGATAGAGTTGTACCGGTACCGAGGATTGTGTACCGGAACATTGAATGGAAAAAAGACATCCTAACAGGGATTTAGCCATAGCATTACATCAAGTACCGGTACACATTGTAATACTAGGATTGTGTATCGGAACATTGAATGAAATAAAAGACACCCTAACAGGGATTTAGCCATAGAATTACTGTGGAAAAAAATAGAGAATAAAATGAGGGGATTAAAATGTACATATGGCGTCGCCCTCGCGAAGGCGTCGTAGATCGTCGAAACAACAGAGAGAGACAGGGGGCGAGGGGCCGAGGGGCCGAGGGGCCTTCGGGATGGAAGCATACACAGAGCTTCTTGTCGACGTAAGGGATCGTGGCCTGATAGGGGGCGTCGCCCTCGCGAAGGCCTGGTAGATTGTCGAAGCGAGAGAGAGAGAGAGAGAGAGAGAGAGAGAGAGAGAGAGAGAGAGACTTGTCGTCAAGAGAGAGAGAGAGGGAGCGGGAGGAGACGATTGGAATGCTCTGAATAGAAAGGGAGAGAAAAGGAGGGAAAGAGTATGCCCTAAAAAAAATTGAGTGAGAATATCACCTCCTATTTTTAATGCTATACAGTGTTTAATCCTACACCCTCCATTAAGGGGTGTAGGATGTACACCCCTTAATGGGGTGTACAGGTAGCATTTTCCTTTTATTAAACATTTATCATTAAATAAATATTTGCTTTGGTGCTTTGGCTTAAGATGATGTGGTACACCAGGTCCACGGTAGAAATATTGTAACTTCGAGTTCCGTAAATTTCAGAAACTACGAGGGCCATTTCGTAAAGAAAAAACTTTTTAATATTTTAATAAATAAATAATTTTAATCGATAATCGAAAAAAAAAAAAAAAAACTTCGCACCCCCTCCAATTTTTTTTTTTTTCACATATATAAATATCCACCGATCTCTCACGGTGCGGCCCCTCGATCTCCCGTGTTGGGTCTTCGCCTCTCTCGCGCTGTGTCGAAGCTCTCGTAACAGAACGCGACGAGGAAGAGGAAGAGGAAGAGGAAGAGGAGAAGCAGCGGAGGAGGAGGAGGAGGACGACGACGACGAAGAGGAGAAGCTCCCTCTCCGATCTTCTCTTCGATCTCACCATCTCCCGATCCGTTCTTCGGTATAGGTAATTTGATGTCTCTCCGCCTCCGATTCCGCTTTTGTACCCACGAATTCTATGTATTTGAGGAGAAATCGCGCGATCGGGAGCTCAGATTGGATAGGAAAAGGAGAACTCGCCCCGAGTAGTGTTTTCTATTAGCTAGCCATTTATTCCAGCAGCTGCTTCTCGATTTATAGCCGCATTTGATCAATTCTAGGAGTTTTGATCTCTTTGCTGTGTATTTTGTTGGTTTGGATGTGTATAATATGTGTGGTTATGTATACGTCGTGTGTGAAGCTTCAGTTGACTCTCAGATTCGATCCTTCGCGTCGCAATTGGTTTTCATCAAATCGAGAATTGGAGCTCATTGTACTATTCAGCTCGGGATTGCTGAGTGCCGGGATTTTCATTGAGTTTCTTAAATTTTACGTTGCTCTCTGGTTTGTTTGATTGCAGGACATTTACTCGTGATTTCGCAAGTTGCGGAAATGAAGATGAGGAGTAAGGACGTAGTTAGGGTTTATTCGTCATTTAGTTGACCTTCCTGTAAAGTTTCCATGTGGCGCACCTCGCATCGAAGGCATGAACATGTTGAAAGGAGTTGCTGACCTCATACGGAGGTCATCTGCCGGACAAGCCGGGGAAGGAGGATCATGGGCAAATTCCAATAAGCTCTCAGCTCCTACTCCAAGGATCTGCTTTGGGTATGCTTTCACTATCACTTCTTCAATGTTTCTGTTTATCTTGGTATATTGAAGACTATCAGGACCTTTTCTGATTTATCAGGTTGGAGAGAATGTAGTTGGAGTATTTACTTGCTTGCTGATAGTTTTGAGCTCTTAGTTCCTTTCTTCCTTGTTGTTGTTCTCTCCTAGGATTGTTGGCTGTTATTAGGAGTTTAAATTGGATTAAGTAACTTGTTGCAGAAAGATTATAAGTTTGGACTAATGAGTAAATGAAAGATGATGCTCAGTTGCATGCATCGATTGGGTCATGGTAAACAGTGTAAATGTAATCCTTTATGGCTCACCTCATGATGCATTTGGCATATTGCCATGCTTAATTACTTAGTTGGGTTTCTATGTAAAACAGAGAATTTAGATCTTTGATGCAATTTACTATGTCAATGTGTTAACTTTTGTTCTTATAGGAAAATTGTTTGAACTATATTCAACTATTATTAGTCCTTGGTTGATGTTTTGTTTTTTGTTTTTTGTTTTTTCTTTTCCTAGTGGTTTTGGTGAAGAGGCAGTCCTAAGCACACTTTGGCAAAGATATGAGAATACAATTGATAAGGTATTGCAATACTAGCTCACATTGGCTGACTTTTCTTGTCTCATTTCAGTCTAATATTAGTACACATTGGTTATGGCCTTTTCATGTTGTATTTGACTACAATAATTCATCATTATTCTCTTCAAAATCAATACCATCCTATCTTCAGTCTGATCAAAGTAACATGACTTTGCAATTTCATAGAATTTTGGCCTCTCTGACCTATTTTCTTATGTTGTATTGGTAGCATTTGCTTGAATTATGTTTCTTTGGCCTTTTGGCTTTTTGTTCCTTCGAGATAACAAAATATTAGTATATTATTTTCTTCTTCCTCTATACTCTTTTCACGGATAGAAAAACTTTTGAGTTTGCTTAGCAAAATTTAACATGGATGAATTTATTAACAATCGCCTTCTAATTTAGCAACAATAGATGGTCGCTTTTATAGACTCATTAATTCATTGTAGTAATTCTTTGTATTAACTTTATGTAATTATACTTGGCATCGTAATGCCTTATTGAATTGTTATTGCTTTCTTCTTTGTTTGCACAACCATCTTCTAGACTGAAAAGAGGAAGTCGTTGCAAGTTTTTCTGCTGCACTTCATACAAACATATAAAAACTGGGAGCCGCTGCACAATGGCCTAATACAAACAGTTCAAGCATCTGGATCTGAAGATATACTTGTTGGATGCTCCGGAGGGCATCCTCCTGAGGTCATTCTTATTTTAGTCCAGGAGGTTGCTCGAATAACTTCACTTGTTAGCGAGTGTAAGTGAATTTTATAGATTCTAATGTTTCGCTTGAAAGTTACTTCTTTTTATGCATGTACTGATCTTGGACCGACTATTTAAAAGATTTCAGCATTGAAAAATTCAATTCTAATAAATTCGAACTTTTCCCGCTGGCCTCTTAGCTAGTCACCGTCATCTTGTGTTTATTTAGGATTGGGATTGCACTTCCATTTTATTTTTACCTCAACCATGTGATATAAAATTGCTTCTTTACATGTTTCTATGGTTTATGAGGCATCTCAAATGTTTGTCACAAGCGTTATGTATTCCTGTGGATGCATTATGGGGTATTTTTGCTTGATCGAGACTTGCAATGTGGTTTCATTGAAATGCACCTGAATATCTTGTAATGGATAATTTTGTTCAGCTTTGCGATACTTATTTTATTCGTTCACTTTGTCACGCATGTACCTTGTTTACTCTAATGATCGACTGCTTGACCATCTGATAACCTATTTATATGCTTGGTAGTCTGATGTGATGGACTTATTAATAAAAAGTTAAATTGGTGGAATGATAACATTATCATTCTGGGATAGTGAACAATGTTTGTTGAACCATATAAGAAACTACTGTTCTTCTAACGTTGTAAGAGCTATTAATTACCACACAAGGTACAAGAGTATTAGAACATGATGTTTGGAACAAGCATTCCTATATGTACAAATCGTCTTGCAAGAATATGAGCTACATTGTGAAGTTACTCTCAACTTGCTTCTAAGCTTTAATTTATGTAGCTCTGTCTTGTAAACCAAGTTTTTTTTTTTTTTTAAATCATGGTACGCTATATAACTAAATCTACATAGCAAATTTGTAAACATTACAGCTTATTCTTCTTATGAATTTTCATTCGCTTATAATTATGTAAAATTGGTTTACACTGATCGAAGAAGGACCTCACTTGTTCTTCTCTTTATTTGATTTTAGTGGGGAATACTGCAGTGGAATCTAGTGCTGACCTTTCGGAGCAATTGACAAATTTGGGATTAAATACTGATGCGTTGTATATTTTGAACTGCTTGGCAATCATAATTCGTTCGATTCACAACTCTAGAGTATTTTGCTATTATGGAGGCGTACAGAAGATCATTGCTCTTCTCAAAGGTAATCTTATTCTATAATGAGAGTAAATTTTGTGTGTGCTCTTTTCCGTGTTATACTTGAGTATTTGCTGTCACGCCATTTGATATCATTCAACTCAAGCATTCTTGTTCTATCAGCAAACTAAGTGTTATATGTTAATTCTGTTAACTACAATGGTTGTATTTTCAAAGTAAAATTATTATGTATAATCCCCTCTTTTGAGAAAGTGAGCTGTGGTTCCGGTAACATTTTGCTTTCCACGGCTTTGGTAATCCACGATGGTTGGGATGACAATGTTAACTATCGATAATATTTCCATATTGTTTATTCAGTAGAGAGAAAAATTGCTTTCTTAGTGGTTTCACTTTCCTAGAATCTTTGATGTGCAACAGCTTTTGCTTCTGGTCACATATAATTTGAGTGCCTCCTTTCCTTTTCTTCTCCTCATGCTTAGTTCTTAGCCTTATTCTGACCAAGTATTTTTCAATGTTCTATTGGTTAAATTCTTTGATGGTTGGTGATTATCAGTATTCTGACTATTGATATTTATCGGTGTTTTAATTGTATAAGATCTTGGAAGTGCTATGTATCTAACTTGTGCATGCATCTCTCCAGCTTCAGTAGTACAGCTAAAGACCTTGAGCAGTTCACTTGCTGTAGATGAACAATTATCCAGTTCTAGCGTAGAGAAGACCAGAGTGATGCAAAAGATACTTGTTTATGTTGTTACAATCATTTCAACCTTCATGGAATTGAATTCAAATGCAACAAAGAAGTCTCTATATGTAGATATTGCTGAACATCCATTTTCAAAGAACAATTTGAGCGAAGGTACGCCAGGCAGTCTAAAAAGCTCAATCCCTGAAGCAATGATCTCTTGGCGGCAAAAGGCAATTGTATTAGTGATGGAAGCCGGCGGTGTCAATTGGTTAGTAGGTAAGGTAGGCCCTTGTCGATTGTATGCATAAAATTACAAACCTGAATTTAAATGTTTATTATTATATCCAAGTGGCTGAATAAAGGAAATACTTATGTATATAATTTTGTTAAGAGAATAGGAACTTCTTCTAAGAGAAGCAAATCTTTGTTCAATTTGAACATGCATGACAATATGAAAAAATTTGTTGCACATTCTTTGAAGGAATTATCAAAGCAGTAAGGTGTTCTCAAGACTTCTCTGGTACTTTAAGTGTATTTTGTTGGCATTTATCAGCATGGTGCAGAAGCTCATGTGGCAAAAAGAGAGTAAAATAGGTAGACCATATGAAGAATGATAGTTGCAAGACAAAGGATGAACAACTTCATGTTAGGGAATTCAAAGTGAGGATAGCAACTTTGATTTATCTGGATGTAAGAAGCTAGTATTACAAAACTCTATAAGAACCTCATTTGTGAAAAATCCTTCCTTGATCCTTGCATAATTATCAAACAGAATATTGCAAACATGAACTTGTGAATATCAAGGAGATATTTGGACTTCATCGTCTGGTTGTGATGCTATAGTCTATTGCTTGCATATTTATTTTCTTTGTATAATATGAATCTTATAATTATAACATTAAAAATAATTTCTTTTCCAGAGCTTTTACGGGTTATGCGAAGATTGAATCTTAAAGAGCAATGGACTGATATATCCCTCCATTACATAACTTTGGGCACTCTAAGATCTGTTCTATCCGAAAATACCCGAGCACAAAATCATTTCAGAAGCATTGGGGGACTTGAAGTTCTCTTGGATGGGCTTGGACTTCCATCAAGCAAATTTTCGATTTCAAAACATTCTTTGTTCTCTGGAGATGAAAGGTAGACTTCTGAGTTCTGACTATGCGTAGAACGGCATGTCTCTATTTGTGTTCTTTCATTTCTATGTTCTAAAATATTGATTTCTTTTGCAGACTTGAAATCTTCCAGCTCCAGATACTTTCTTTGGAAGTCCTACAAGAATCAGTGTATCCTAACTTTTGATTATTACTGGAATTTGAAGTTTAATTTTCTTTATGTTCTTGGTTAATTTTCTGTATAAATAAATGCTATGCATGTTCAATTTGCTATTTTTTACTAACAGTCTATCAATTTTACATATTGTTCTAAAATGGGCTAACAATGGAAGCTGATTAATATCTCTAACTTATCCTAAGCAAGGTCAGACATGACTAGTCCAACTTCCACTCATATAAGTTTCCATGTAACCTTTTGATCACATTATGAGTGAATCCTTAATTTCTGCCTCAGATTTGGCAATTTGAACAATTTGCAATTCCTATGTGAAAATGGACGGATACAGAAATTTGCAAACAGCATATGCTGGCCTGCTTTTATGCTTCTGGAGTTTCGTCGGAAAAAGATGAGCATTCTTGATTCTCAAAGGGGTAGTTTGAGGTCTGTGAAAGATGCTGCTGAAAATTCAGATTCATCAGAACTGTATCCAGGTCAAATGGATGTTCCTAACTTGACAGAATGGAACGAATATTCCATAAAATTGAGTAGAGCACTCTGTTCTTTCCTTCTGCCTCCTGAAGACATCAATTTTCATCATGACAAAGTCTCTGCTAGTCAAAGTTCTCTTCCTGTCTCGTTGGCCTATTGGGAACTTTCCGTGAGATGGATCATAAAGGTTCTTCTAACTGTTTTTCCATGCATTAAGGCCTGTTCTAATGAAAGTGACTTACCAAACCATGTGAGGTAAATGTGACCGATAAATGTTCCCTTTGTGCTTAGTACTCGACTTAAATATATGCCTTTTCATTTTTCATATCTTGTTACCTATATTAGCTTTTCCTTTTTATTGGAGAAAGTAAATATACGTGTTTTTCTAGATTTAAAGAAAGTCTAACTTTCTTTCCTGTACATCTCGTTGAGATCTGAATTGTTGCAAAATTATTTACTGAGTTGTAGCTCTGCTGTTAAATTTTAAGCCTACTGAAGAAGCTTTGCATTGTAGAACCTGGTTTGAGGAATATAGATTCAGAAAGAAGAGTTAAAATTTCATGGTAATGTTCTCAAATTTCTTCATCTTTGAAACTGAGAAGGTGATAATGCAGGACTTCTGAACAGTTCTGTCTATTGCGCATGGTAGGAGTTGACTATATTACATAAATGAAGTGGTGATATAGGTTGAAGGCATCTTTGATAACATGAAAATGCTTGCGCTATTTGTCTTCATTAATGTTTTATTGATAGTCACCTTTTTTAAGATAGATTACGGCATTAAATGATTTCACATGATGCTATTATCACTTGACGCTCTTAGCTACGACTATACTCAATGGGGAAGATTGTCTGCTATTTTTCCACCCAATTTGTCTAGTTTCTTGTTAGAGGTTTCCTATATGTCGCTAGTAAATGTAGATAACCAATTATTCGGAAATGTCTTCAAAAGAGTTTTTCTAAGGTGCTATTTTAGGTCTACAGTAGTTGCAGTTCGAGTAAGATTTTTGAAATTAAGCTTTAGGTATAGTTGCCGGGATTACTGGATATTTTTCTGTACTTTTTCAATGGCACGGTTGGTCTTCTTCACTTTGTCATTCTTAAACTTTTATATACTTTTTCCATATTCTTTTTCTGCAGGATTTTAGCCAATACTTTTCAGCATTACATCCTTTGCACATTCAGAAAGGTTCTTGTTTCTGCACCAGCTCTACTTGAAGTCTTTCGGAAGGAGGGAGTATGGGACCTGATTTTCTCAGAGAAATTCTTTTATTTCGGGCCATCCTTAGAGGAAGTACATTTTCGGTCTGGCGTAGCAACAGAACATGATGCAATAAACTCTAAACAACCTGTCAATTCTGAAAGATTTGAGGAAGAGGCAAAGCAAATTGGGGTTGAGATTCTTCAAGTGGAGGCAATTTCTTTTTTGGAATTTGCTGCAACACTGAGCACAAATACAAATAACTTGGTAATTACTAATCATTTTTATTTTCCTATGCCTAGTTTTTTATACTGGAAGTCTTGCCCTATGTTATATATACTTGGAAAAGCTACACATGACTAGAGTTAGCAGACTCCTGTGCCAAATTATATGCACTAGCCTTACTGACATGTTGAATTTGCCAAAATCCCAGGTAGGGCCGGTAGACACCTGTTAAAGGGATGCTAGTGCTCATTAATAGTAAATTCCATTTTGCTGCAAAACTTGAATGCATATATCTTGGCTCCTCCTAGAGGTTCTATAAACTTTCTCTGTTTTAGTTAAAAGTAGTTATCATCTATCCCTTTGAATAGAATTCTCTTTTGGTGGTTCTATGAGCAGAAACTATAGCCATATAGTCTTTCAAGGCAAGCCCAACTTTGACTAGTTTAAATTCACAATGAAGTTTTCTTAGATGTTTGGCCAGAATTGGCTGATTAATGCGATTTGCTTAATCTTTCATAATGTCTTCTCTTTCTTTCTTTTTGTTTTTTAAAAGAATAGTCTTCTAACTTTTGAGTAATATCTCTGGTACCAACCTTATTGGAGAAAGCTTAAGTGTTGTAGATTATGATGGCACGCTTGGCCCATAATTTCTATAGCTGATGCCTTTTGCTTTATTCCTTTACATTACTTATCCTAACAATTCCATAACCATAATTCAAGAACAACTAATATTTTCTTTTGACTTGTCATATTTCCTTTGCCTAATAATAACTGTTGTGTTTGCATGATATTCCAGTGGCTAAGGCTTGATTTTTCTTCTTTTCTTCATTCATTCATTCTTTGGTTTTTTTTTCTGTTTGTTTGCAGCCAGAATGCTCTGTTCTGTTTGATATACTTGAACAATCTGCTTGTAATTCTGAGGTGGCCAGTATTCTTTTGAAGAGCATGCACCGCATACTGCAACTTGCTACTGAACAAACTTTAGCTTCTTTGAAGTCATTGGATGGCATTGCTCGAGCGCTCAAAGTGGCATGCGTTCAGGTTCAAGAAGTGAGAAAGTTGAGTCACTTGAGTCCTCATCCTGAGTATGAGTTTAGTGAAGACGGGTCTGATTTGGGGCAGCTTCCGACGGCTTCTTCAACAGAGAGAGCTAATAATTGGCTCATATGCATCGAATCATCCTTTGAACTTTTTAAAGAATATCTTGTGATGGCCGATAATGGGAAAAGCTTGGTTTTGCACAATGCCAGCTGCATTGATAGCTTGTTTGATTTATTTTGGGAAGAAAGTCTACGAAAGCATGTATTGGAGCAAATTCTTGGATTATTCAGGGTACAACAGTATCTGCTTTGCTTTCTCTTTTAATTTCTTTATTTATTGTTGCAGCTAATGATATTAGTATTGTTTGTTGTCTTCAGTTGCCTCCATCATCAACAGAAGATCATGCAGCAAAGTTGCACTTATGCTCCAAGTTCTTAGAAGCTTTCACTCGTGCAAAGGAACATGAAAAGATTTTCGCAGAATTGTTGATGGATCTGTTGGTTTGCATGCGAGAGATCATACTTATTGATCAACTGGTAGGTTTTCTCATAGTAAAATGTGGATGCTAAGTTATATAATTGTAGACCATTCTATGTTATGAAGCAAGTACTGATTGCTGATATATGTTCTGTTGATTTTATTATGTTTTCTCAGTATTATCAGACATTATTTTGCAAAGGGGAGTGTTTTCTGCATGTCGTCTCTTTGTTAAATGGAACTTTCAATGAGATAACTGGGGAGCTGCTGGTCCTCAATGTTCTTCAGACGTTAACCTTGCTGCTTAGTGGAAATGACAACTCGAAGGTATTCTATCATTTTCTAAAGCTTGGACTCGAACGCAGAGTGGATGGCGCGATGCTCCTTTTCTTGCTGCTGGGCGGGGCATCGCGACCTGACCCGGGCTCTCTTCTGAGTACCTATGTTACTCTGCTAAAGCCTTGTCTATTTCCATTGTATTCAAAATGTCGATTGAGGCTCCATGCTTCATTTTTCTTTTTGCTTCTCTTTTCCTGATTCAGAATGTTCATATTGATGCTTTCATAAGCTTAATGAGACTAATAATTAACAATATGCCATCTAACTATTGTCTGCTAATTGTAGGCCACCTTCAGGACGCTTGCTGGTATGGGTTATCAGACACTGCAGAGCTTGCTACTGGATTTCTGCAAGTGGCTACCAACTGACAGTCTCTTGAATGCTCTTCTTGACATGCTTACTGATGGGAAGTTTGACATGAAGGAGAAAGTTGTAATAAAGGTTGGGGTCATTTGACACACTTTTATCTGCATAATTTAATTACTAGTAGTTTGCACTTTGTAGGTTCCTACAACGTATCTCCTATTATGCTTGCCCTGTTGGAATATAATCCTTTATTATGTTTTCTTCTTTTGCAGAACGAAGATGTGATTATACTTCTCTTACATGTTCTACAAAAGGTAGGCTTTCTTATTTTCGCTCCCCATAGTTTTCTCTTTAATAATTTAATCATATTGGCTCTTTGTAACAACAATAAGTTCTGGTGGGCAGAGCAGCACCTTACTCCAACATTATGGGCTAGATATCTTACAGAAGCTGCTGAAGGACTCCATCACAAATAGAACTTCTTGTTCCAGAGCAGGAATGCTTAATTTTCTACTTGATTGGTTTTCTGTGGAAGAAAGAGATGACATTACTTCAAAAATTACGCAGTTAATTCAGACTGTTGGTGGACATAGTATCTCTGGTAAAGACATTCGAAAAATTTTTGCTTTTCTCCGCAGCGAGAAGATTGATTCCAAGCAAAAGCACCGCTCCTTGCTCTTGAGAAGTGTTGGTTATATGCTCAAGGAAAAAGGACCTGAAGCCTTCTTTGAGTTCACTGGCAGTGATTCTGTATGTACTCTTGCTTTTCTTTTGTTAATTTTCTTTCCCATTTCTTGTGACAATTTGCTCTTACTATTCGATAGCTGAATTAATCTCTTGTGCAAATGACTAGCTAACATTCTCTTTTGCTTGTCAGGGAATTGTAATAAAAACACCTGTACAATGGCCGTACAATAAAGGATTTTCTTTCTCATGTTGGCTCAGGGTAGAAAACTTTCCTGAGAATGGTATAATGGGCCTTTTTTCGTTTTTCACAGATAATGGAAGGGGCTGCTTAGCAATGCTTGGAAAAGGCACACTTGTTTTTGAGGTAGCAATGACTTTCATTCTGACATTTGAGTTTTTCTTTTCCAACTATATTCCTCTTTCATATTAAAGCGATACACCATATTTATATAGGTTATATTTGTGTGTATGGGACTATGGGTACATATGTGCGAAGTTTCAACAATGAGTTAATGACAGAGGAATAGTTTATGAAAAAAAATTAAGGTCTAATTATCATCATAAAGTTGGATTAAGATATTGTGATCAATAAAACAAGAGTTGTTTTTGCATTTTACTTTTTGAGTATTATGCAAAACCAGGAAAAACGTTATTCCCAATTTTATATTGAGCACGATACATGAATCTTTCAACTTTGCATCATGGTTAAGGCTTTAGCAATGTACTCTGGTGGGCACAAGCTGAGCCAGAAAAATCTCCTCCATAATGAGGGTAAGGCTACATCTAGCCTAGCAGGAGCCTAATGCATGAAAGATGGCCTTTTTACCTGGATACTTCAACTCACTATTCAATTTTTTTGAATGAGTCAAATGAGTGTGAGGTAGCTTGGCAACTGGTGTAGAATGTTTCTTGAACAAAATAATATGCATATATGTATATGTGTAAACAATGTATTCCGTGTATTTGTGTTTATATGGTTAGGTATGCATGTATCTGGCATGTATTATCCTTTGAGATGCTTGAAACCTTGTAGCACGGTTTTTATGCCTTTTTAGCTGCAAACGTGTTTAAGCCTAATGAAATCTAGTTGCTTGATTATCATCTGCTAAACTACATCATTTTTATTTCTTCTTTTTCCCAGTCTATCAACCAAAAACGTCAGTGTGTTTTATTACCTCTCAATCTTCTACCAAAGCAATGGCATTTCCTGTGTATTACTCATAGCATAGGTAGAGCATTCTCTGGTGGAAGCCAGCTCAAGTGCTATATCGATGGCGAGCTGGTATCGTCTGAAAAATGCAGGTCAGTTATGCTACTTCCCTTTTTTTTCTCTCCTTTTCTCGATTCAATATAAGAAAATTGTTATTTGTTTTGTCTGATTGAAGAGCTTTGAGTTTGCTATCCCAGGTATGCAAAAGTTAGTGATTCTATGACACGTTGTACCATAGGAACCGAACTCACACCTATTAGTGAGGAGGCTTATTCACTCAACTTTGAAAGAACATTTCCTTTCATTGGTCAGATGGGTCCAGTTTATATGTTTTGTGATGCCCTCTCTTTGGAGCAAGTGAAGGGAATACACTGTCTAGGACCTAGTTACATGTATTCATTTCTTGGTGACGAAAATCTCTTTGCTTCTGATGACTCCCTGTATAAAGGAATTCTAGATGGAAAAGATGGCCTTTCGTTGAAGATAATTTTTGGTTTAAATGCACAGGTTTTACTTCATATAACCACCTTTCTTCTTTGACATATCAAATTGCTGGAAGTTGAAGCTGACTTTGGAAACTTCTTTCTTTTTCTTTTCTTTCTTTCTGTTTAGGCTAGTGATAACAGAACCTTATTCAGTGTGTCTTCACCACTTGAGGGTTTCTCCGATAAGGATATATTTGAAGCGACAGTTATGGATGGGACAAAGCTATGTTCGCGCCGCTTGCTGCATGAGATCATTTATTGTGTTGGTGGCGTTTCTGTATTTTTCCCTCTTTTGACACAGTTTGATAAGTCTGAGGTAGAAGGTGGAGAGTCTGAGTATACTTGGGTCAGGTATAACACCGGTGAGAAACTTGCAGCCCAAGTGATTGAACTCATTGCATCCGTTTTAGATGGGAATGTTTCAAATCAACAACAAATGCAGCTTCTTTCAGGATTTTCCATTCTGGGCTTCTTATTTCAGTCTGTTCCACCTCAGCAGCTGAATAAAGAAGCACTTTCCGCTTTGAAATATTTGTTTGATGTTCTGAAAAATTGTGGTAAGCAGATGCTCTTTTTACCTGATATGTCTTTCATCAATGCATTGGTTTCTTTTCTGTTTTGAACCTTTATATCCACTCACTTTTTTCTGCCTGAATCAGGCATGTCAGAAGTTTTACTGAAAGATGCTCTTTCGCGAATTTATCTGAATCCGCATGTCTGGGTATATGCAAATTATGAAGTGCAAAGAGATCTCTATATGTTTCTTATAAACTATTTCGAGAGTGAGAGCAGCTTACTGCCAGCATTGTGTGGGCTCCCTCGGATTATCGATATCATACGACAATTTTACTGGGATAAAGCAGACTCTCGGTCTGCTGTAGGTAGCAAACCCCTCCTGCATTCAGAAACTAAACAAGTGATTGGAGAGAGACCAGGCCTAGGAGAAGTTCGGAAAATTCGGCTGCTTCTTTTAAGTCTCGCAGAAATGTGTTTGAGGTAGAGTTCACCAATCACATTAGTATTTTAGATTTTTTTTTTTAAAAAAAATATTTCCTCTCGCATTTCTCTTGGTCACGAATGCTTTAACTGTAGAAATAGATATCTGTTACATTATCACAATTTACATAATAAAGGGAAAAATAATGCCACTGCAGACAAAAAATCTCCCAACCTGATATGAAGGCTCTTATTTCCTTTTTCGAGAGAAGCCAAGATATGGCATGCGTAGAGGATGTATTGCATATGGTTATTCGCGCTCTTTCTCACAACTCTGTGCTAGCATCATTTCTGGAGCAAGTAAATTTGCTTGGTGGTTGTCATATTTTTGTTAATCTTCTATCGAGGTTTGTGCTCTTTCTTCATATGTTTATTGTAGCCAATTTATTAAACATTTCTGAAATTTTTATTGGAAGCAATGAAGACATCAAAAAAGTACTTGAAAGAAATTGTGTTGAAACATATTTTTTGAAATTGTCAGTGGAAGCAGTGAAGACATATGAAAAATATTGTTTCGAAAGTACTCAAATTTATGCTCAACCTTTCAAAATCCTACTTCCTCTATTACATTGTTGGGCAAGAAAACTTTGATGCATACTATGAAAACTCATTGATAGTGAAGTGGTTCCTCGTGATTTTGTGCCAGCAAAAGTATCGTTCCTTTCTTGTAGTGGTTGCAATCCTCAAACTGAACTAACATGAAATAGATGTGCACAGAAAATACTTCTGCTAATCAGGTAGTCAGTCATAGGTAGTTTAAGCAATCTCTTTATAAGTGATAATTTATTGTGCTCTATTGAGGAGTGTTGCCTCCTTTGTATTGGCATTTTGGTCTTCTTTTCATGTCGCCTCTGATACAATCATTATGCAATGGAAATTTAATCACATGGCTTCTTTTTTTTTTTTGTTGGGTGTTGGTTTGATCTCAGGGAACTGGAACCAATTAGGCTGCTGGGTCTACAATTTCTTGGTAAGCTTTTGATTGGAGTTCCATCTGAGAGGAAAGGTGCAAAATTTTTTAGCCTTGCAGTTGGGCGAACCAAATCTCTCGCCGACAATCAAAGGAAAGGAATAATGATGCCCCAGCTTATTTTTTCTGCAATATCTGAAAGATTATTCAAATTCCCATTATCAGATAATCTTTGTGCCACATTATTTGATATGCTTCTTGGAGGTGCTAGTCCTAAACAGGTAAAATGCTGTGGTACATGAAGTATATAGTTTCTTGCCAGCACTTTTGCTATCTTGGCTACTCTATACTTTAGTCTAATTAGTCATACGCCTTTAACAAATTGTACTCCTGATTTACGTCTCATTAAAATGTCTTGTACAGGTGATGCAGAAACAGGGTCTATCTGATACACAAAAAAATAAGAAAAGCAACTCCTCGGGAGTCTCTTCTCACTTTGTCCTCCCTCAAATTCTGGTCTGCATCTTTAAGTATTTGCAATGTTGCAAGGATAACTCAGTACGTACAAAAGTCTTTGGCGACCTTCTTGGTCTGCTTGATTCAAATCCGTCAAACATTGAAGCTCTGATGGTATTGCTTAGTGTTCACTTTTGTTAGTTTCTTTACAAATTAGAAGTTGCAAGTTAATACGTGAATGTTTTAACCAGGAACATGGTTGGAGTTCGTGGTTGGAGATATCTGTGGAGCTTGATGTGTTAAAATATTATAAAGTGGTGTCAGAATCCCAATCAGATAAATCAGAAATTAATGAACTAATTCTTGTTAGAAACTTATATTCTGTGGTGCTTTCCCACTATTTATATTTGGTAAAAGGCGGATGGCACCAGTTGGAAGAGACTATAAATTTCCTGCTGCTGAAGTTTGAACAGGTAATCTGAAAAGTAGATATTCAACCTATTTGTAGAGCAGGGTATTAGCTAGAGTCTTGTTTCAACTGTGTACTTTGCCTGCAGGGAAAACTATTGAATCCACACTTGCTTCGAGACATCTTTAAAGATCTTGTTGGGAGTTTGACTGAAATATCTTCTGAAGAAAATGTTTTCATGACACAGCCGTGTCGGGATAATGCTTTATATATTCTAAAACTTATTGATGAGTTGCTAATAAATGAAAGTTCTGATAATCTACTGGTAAGTAACCGAAAGTGATTTATAGTTGAACAATCGATTTTTTATTAAAATTTCTCTGTAATTTTCTATTTCTAGTAGTTTTTGCAAAATTGATTCTAATTTCAAAATTGAATAGTAAAACTTAATCTTGGTCCAATCTTTTATTCTTGTTGTTCTTGTAGTTTCCCGATATTGGACTCTCGTCAGGGTTTTCCTTTGATGACCCACAGAGAGATAGTCCAAATGATGTCAGATCTGCTATAGCTGAAATATTGAATAGTGAGAGTATCAATCAACTTCCAAGGTAAATTAGTGTACCAATTCCGATTTGCTTTGGTAATTATCATTTGGAAATGATGCATAATCCATTTGGAAAATATAAACCTGGATTTAATCTCTTTGCATGATGATCGACTAATTGTTTTAATTCACTTGATGATGATGATGGCATTTCTTATGAATATAACTGCTACTTTGAAGACCATTTGGAAAATATAAACCTGGATTGTATCTCTTTTCATGATGATCAACTAATTGTTTTAGTTCACTTGATGATGATGATGATGATGATGGCATATGGATATAACTGCTACTTTGAAGAGTTGACTATTAACTTTTATAGTTAGATTTGCCATTCTATGTCTCTTTTTGCTGTTACTCAAGATTTCATGAAGAACACTTCCAATGCACAACCCTTTGAAGCACACCCTTTAATAATCCTGCTATTCCATGCTTGTTCTGTCCTCTATTCCCTGCTCACCTGCTTTTTAAGCGATCAATTCATAATAAGTACATTAATCCTAGGTTCATAGCAGGAATTCCTACATATATATATATATATATATATATATATATATATATATATATATATATATATATATATGAATTGACCCCCTATACTTTTAAAAGTACCAAGTCATTGGTGCTTGTAGGTTTTTAGCCCTTGGATGAAAGGATGTGCGGTTAGGATGATAGTGGGCCCTTGGGTTTAGTGTGGTTGGTGGAATAGTATGATCTAAGAGATAAAATTAGTCAAAGAGATAGATCAAACGGTAGAAAACTTGCAAGCACCAATTGCTTGGTACTTTTAAAAACATAGTAGCCGGACTCTCTCTCTCTCTCTCTCTCTCTCTCTCTCTCTCTCTCTCTCTATATATATATATATATATATATATATATATATATATATATATATATATATGTATGTATGTATATGTATATGTAACGACTTGACCCACTAGTAATAATAACTCGTTAGATTCAAGCCACTGGCCAAAAATGCTTAAACCCAATTATTATTATTAGGGTCTTAACTCTTAAATCATTATATTCCTATTCACAAACCGTTTTCCATCCGATGTGGGACTCATATGAGATTATTGGGACGTTATAGACTCTCCGTTTAGATCCTGACATCCTCGTCAGGCCCAAACCCATTCACACACATATACCAGAATTACCATGCGATGTGAGATTCTATATATTCACACATCACTTTATTTTATTTTTCAACTTGTGTCCCGAGTTAAGAGCTATTTTTTACTTTCCTTTCTACTTATTCCATTTCTTGTCCATCTTTAGGCTTCCTTGGTGCTATAACTCTTTTGCTGATGAAAGCAATGAAATGAACGATGAGTGGTGGGATCTATATGACCAAGCGTGGATTCTTATTGCTGCAATGAATGGAAAAGGTCCGAGCAAGGTGTTACCCAAAGGTTTAGTGGTGGGCGCCCCATCCTTTGGCCAAAGGGCTCGTGGGTTAGTGGAATCTCTTAATATTCCTGCTGCAGAAATGGCTTCTGCTGTTGTGTCTGGAGGAATAAGCAGTGCTTTAGGTGGCAAGACAATTAAATATATTGATAAAGCTATGATGCTGAGAGGAGAGAGGTGTCCACGAGTTATTTTCCATCTTGTAATCCTCTATCTTTCCAAAGCTGGGCTGGAAAGTGCTTCTCGATGCATCCAGCAGTTCATTTCAATGCTTCCCTCTCTTTTTACATCAGATGATGACCAAAGCAAGAACAGGCTGCACTTTTTTCTTTGGTATGTTTCTTGAACCACTAGCTATTCTTAGTAACCTTTCTTGACTGATTATGGAAAGAAAACTCAATCAAAATTTGTTTTTGTTATATTTTTTGCAATTTTGTTTGGTGTCAGGTCTTTACTCTCAGTGCGTTCGCAGTATGGAGGGCTGGATGATGGAGCACGTTTCCATGTCATTTCACACTTGATTCTTGAAACTGTCATCTGTGGGAAATCTATGCTTGCTACCAGCATTTCAGGAAGGGATGATTCAATTGAAAACAGCAACAAAAAAGAAGCTGGATTCATACTTAACCTAATTCAAAAGGATCGAGTTATTTCCGCGGTGTGCTATCTAACTCTTTAACATCTCACCGTTGACTTCTTTGTTTGATAATTCCATTTTAATTTATTTTTTCATTATGCCTGAAGGAACCAAGCCATAGCGTGAAATTAGTGGTTTATTTTCCATCATCACGATTTTTTTTTATTTTTTTTATTTTTTATGCTCTGAAAGAGCTGAGAAATTGCAAGAAAATGGAACTACAGCTGGTTTTGGAAGGGCACAGAATGCAGCTGCATTATTTAGTCTTTAATTGATATTTCAAATGTCTATGTTAATTTCAGGCAGTTGATGAAGCAAAATACATGAAGGCTGTTAAGGTTGATCGCATAAAGCAGTTGCAGGAACTTCGTCTTAAGCTTGATGAGAATCCTGTTGAAGAGCTAAACCAACTGCAGAACTTCGAAGATGAGATTCAGTCCAACAAGAGTGCTGTTCTTTCTGCGGATGACAGTAGAAAAGCTGTTTTTCAGCTTGCTTATGATGAGGACCAGCAAATTGTTGCTGTAAGTGTAATTTTTGTTCTTTTTAGTCAAATATACGATTTTACTATTGCCTTGGATGTCTCTCCTACCACTTAAGGCTTCTTTCATTTGACTGGAACTTCAACAGAGGTGCTGTTTGAGTTGAGCCTTTTGAAGAAACACTTAATAGCTTGTTTATTAGAAACTCTCCAATGACCTCTTGCTGTAGCTGAAATAGCAACTTCAAATTGAAGCTTTCGCTCTTGGGGCCTAGATACTTATTTCAACTCTTTGCCCACAGCAAAAGTTTTTTTTTTTTTTTTTTGTGGTTGTCAAATGGTTCATTTGCTTCTTCTCAGAGTAGCAAAACCATTTGAGAAGCAAATCTTATAACAACCAATTAGTTTAGTTATAATTTGTGATTGATGACAGAATAAATGGATCCACATGTACCGTGCTCTGGTTGATGAAAGAGGTCCTTGGTCTGCTAATCCTTTCCCAAACAACACTGTAACACATTGGAAACTTGACAAGACAGAGGATAAATGGCGGCGTAGGCCCAAGCTAAAGCGCAATTATAAATTTGATGAACGACTTTGTCATTCTCCGGCTGCTAAATCTTCCAATACAGCAAGTGAACCTGTAGGCGAGTTTTTTGCTGGTTTAGGGGCTAACATTCCTGAGAAAATGAAGCATTTCCTTTTGAAAGGAGTGCGTGGAATCACAGAAGATAGTTCTGATCCAGGTGAAGATGTGACTTATCCGAGTGGTTCTTCCCTTGCTAGTTCTTCAGAAAAACAAAGTTTGGATAGTGTTGGAAGTTCCTCTGATCATGTGGATAGCGTTCGGGCCAAGGAGTCATCCTCTGCAACCCTAGATAATGATTTGAGCGAGGTAAATCAGCCTTTTAAAATTATAAATTTAAGGTGAAAGCATAAGACCTTACACGAACTATATTGCATTTTGAAAAGGGTTCGGAAAATTAATGGTATTTTTAACTATCCATGTGGGCATTTTGATTAAATTTTCTCTCTGCTAAAACTGAATGGTCTTTTTAACTTTTTTGTTGGAATATTCTGTTAATTGAAAGAATATTATATAACTTGTTTGATGGAAACAGTTAAGTTCTGACAGAACTTGATAGAGTTTTTTGAAACTGAAATACCTGTAAGGTTCAGTAGTGAAATCAAAATTTCTGAAGTTCAATAATTATTTCAAGATGTGCTATACTTTAGTAAGGCCTTTATGTCCCTAATGGCACCTATTTTTATGTTATTTTGCAATTATTTAGGTGCATCTATCAGTTCCCTGTGTGCTAGTAACACCAAAGAGAAAATTGGCTGGGCATTTAGCCATTATGCAAAATGTTCTACATTTTTCGGGGGAGTTTTTGGTCGAAGGCACTGGAGGATCATCTGTTTTCAACAGTTTTCAAGATCAGAAAAATCTGGACTCCACCAAATATGATCAAACAGGAGGTATCCAGAAGCAGAAGCCAAATATTGAGCGTGGAAAAGGAAATGCAACTGATATTATAGAATTCAATGCTTCAATGAATAATCGGCCAAATAAAATTAAACGCCATCGGAGGTGGAACCTGACTATGGTATTTGTCTTTCTTAACTATTTGTTTGTACTTTGTATTGTTCTGTTTTGATTCTTTTCAGTTTGGTCTACCACTTGCTGTTAACTATAAGCCTAAATTGTTTTGTCTATTGGCAGGTAAAAGCAGTTCATTGGACTCGCTACCTCTTACAGTATACTGCAATTGAGATCTTCTTTGCTGATTCAACTGCACCTATTTTCTTAAATTTTGCATCCCAAAAAGATGCTAAAAATGCTGGATCTTTGATAGTTTCTTTAAGGAATGAGTCTTTGTTTCCAAAGGGAAGTACCAAGGATAAAAATGGAATTATTTCTTTCGTCGACAGATGTATTGCCGTGGAAATGGCTGAAAGTGCCAGAGAGAGTTGGAAAAGAAGGGAAATAAGCAACTTTGAATATCTAATGACCCTTAATACTCTTGCTGGCAGATCATATAATGATTTAACTCAGTATCCTATCTTTCCTTGGGTATTGGCCGACTATTCCTCAGAAAAACTTGACTTTAACAAATCTTCCACTTTCAGGGATCTTTCAAAACCAGTTGGTGCTTTGGATCTAAAGCGTTTTCAGGTATCACTAAATGCTGCTTTATTTGTGATTTACGTAGTACAATTGGTAAGTGGAGCAAAGCAGTTTCTAGTTGATACCATGTAATAAAACTAGATTGTTCCCTATTCAGGTTTTTGAGGACAGATATCGTAACTTCTCGGATCCTGACATTCCGAGGTAACATAATCTTATTGTGATGCTTATGATGCCTTTGATTTTTTTACTCTTGGTAGTCAATGCAATACTGGAACTGGTGCATTATTCATTTTCCCCTCTTGCAGTTTTTATTATGGATCTCATTATTCAAGCATGGGCATTGTGCTTTATTACCTGCTTCGGCTTGAACCCTTTACAGCTTTGCACCGAAACTTGCAGGTATCATGTTATCATTCCCTTTTATTTTTTGCAGACTTGTTACATTTTTTTTTCTACTCTTGATATTCTTTTAAAATGGCTTATTTTTGTTATATACGATTGACATATATTTGGACAGGGTGGCAAGTTTGACCATGCAGACCGTCTCTTCCAAAGTATCGAGAGCACATATAGGAACTGCCTGTCAAATACAAGCGACGTGAAGGAGCTCATTCCTGAATTCTTCTACATGCCTGAATTCCTTGTGAATTCGAATTCTTATCACCTTGGTGTTAAGCAAGATGGTGAACCCTTAGGTGATGTTGTTCTGCCTCCTTGGGCAAAGGTATTGAATATTTCTTATGTACGGTAAAATGAAATTCGGATGTTTTTTTTCCTGTTTTACTTTCTTTCCTGGCATTTTTTTCTGCAAAATAATCAACTTCAAAATCTGGAATTTCTGCTCCAGGGCTCTCCTGAGGAGTTCATACACAAAAGTCGAGAAGCCCTTGAAAGTGAATTTGTCAGTTCCAACTTGCATCATTGGATTGATTTAGTGTTTGGTTACAAGCAACGTGGCAAGCCTGCTGTAGAGGTATTATCGATCTTTTCTTTTTATCTGAAGTTGTAAAATCTTTCAGCGTTCTAATTTTGCTAATTTTAATAAAACTTAATCGGACTACAGGCAGCAAATATTTTCTATTACCTAACCTACGAAGGTGCCGTTGATTTGGAAAACATGGATGATATGTTGCAAAAATCTGCTATTGAGGACCAGATTGCAAATTTCGGACAGACTCCGATTCAACTTTTCCGAAAAAAACATCCAAGAAGAGGGCCTCCCATACCGATTGCTCATCCTTTGTACTTTGCTCCAGGGTCAATAATACTAACTTCATGTGCTTCGAATATAACTAATCCCCCATCAGCTGTCTTGTTTGTTGGCTTACTAGACTCAAACATAATCTTGGTGAACCAAACGCTCACATTGTTAGCTAAACTGTGGTTGACGACACAATTGCAATCTGGTGGAAATTTCACATTTTCTGGATCCCAGGTTCTTCTCAATATTTATTACTGTTCTAAATAAATAGACTGCAACTGTTTTAGAAACAATACAGTATTACTTATATTTATCCAAATGATTACAAAAATGATCTAATATTTACTTTGTGGTCTTTGTATAGGAACCGTTCTTTGGGGTTGGTTCTGATGTTCTTCCTCCTCGTAGAATTGGCACTCCTCTTGCTGAAAATATTGAGTTTGGAAGACAGTGTCTAGCAACAATGCAGATTCAAAATGAGAATTATTTGGTTTCATGTGGCAATTGGGAGAATAGCTTCCAGGTCATATCCCTAAACGATGGTAGGATTGTGCAGAGTATACGACAGCACAAAGACGTTGTCAGCTGTGTTGCAGGTAGTTATCATATCTTTTTTGCCTGAAGTGTAGGTGTAGAATCTCATGTTGGTGCTATTTGAGATATTTTTTTGTTCATTCTTGGCTTCTTCTTTTGTATCTTTTCACGTGATATATTTTATTAGATAAAAATGTGTGAAGTACCCCTCAAGTATAGACCATTTTTGGAAGACCCCCAAACTTTACATTCCCTGATTGACAGCCCTCAATTTTGTGACATTTTGATTTGGGCTATTTCAGTCAATTGAATCAAGAAATCTGTTAAATTTAATTGTTCAGTTGGCCAGTATCCAATAACTTCTAATGGAATCCGCAGTTTGGTCAGCTTATAAAGGGGTGGAGCCAATAAGTTTAACAAAATCCTCACTTCAATTGATGGCAATGATTCAAAGAATATCAATTAAAAGAAAAAGGATAGTTTGTGATTCTATTTACATAATGGCCTGAGTTAGGGGTCTTTAATATGTTTCTGCCCAATTTGTATTGCATATTCTAAAATAATTAAACGGTCTTGTGCACTTCTTATTGAGAACATGGACATAAACAACTTATGTTCAACTTTTTGTGCATTGTAGTTTCATCCGATGGAAGTATACTTGCTACTGGAAGCTATGACACGACGGTTATGGTATGGCATGCATATCGAGGCAGATCAACTGAGAAGAAATCGCGAAATGCCCAATTTGACTCCACTTCAAAAGACCGTGTTATTGCCGAAAGCCCCTCCCACATCCTTTGTGGCCACGATGATATTATCACATGCTTGTTCATTAGCACGGAACTCGATCTTGTTATCAGTGGATCTAAAGACGGTACCTGTATTTTCCATACATTACGAAAGGGAACTTACATACGATCTATTCAGCACCAATCTGGCTGTGGCTTGTCAAAGCTAGTGGCATCACGGCATGGGAGACTAGTCTTTTACTCCGATGATGACCTTTCTTTGCATATGTATTCCATAAATGGAAATCACATTGCCTCTTCTGAGTCGAACGGCCGTCTCAATTGTATTGAACTTAGCAGTTGTGGGGATTACTTGGTGTGTGCTAGCGATCATGGGCAAATAGTTCTCCGCTCTATGCATTCTCTTGATGTTATTCAGAAGTATGAGGGTGCCGGGAAGGTAATAACATCTTTAGCGGTGACGCCTGAAGAATGCTTTCTAGCTGGAACCAAGGATGGAAGCTTGCTATTGTATTCTATAGAAAATCCTCTGCTTCGTCGAAGTAGTCTTTCCCGAAATAGTAAGACAAAATCTTCTGTGGTGGGATAGATCGGGGAGGAATTCCGAGCGAGTGGATTTTATCAAGTGGGGCTTTCTGGGAACCAGATAGAAGGTATAATTTGGTTTTTAGAGGCCAAAATATTGATATATCACAATTTGCTTTAACCCTCTCGATAATCAAAAGCTGTAGATAACCTCTCAAGTTTTAAGAGAATCCTGCACTTTCCTCACTACAAAAGGGGGGGGTAAAGGAGTTAAAGTGCCGGAGTTCTATAAATCCCAGGGTTATCTACATTTTTGCCCTTTATAAACTTGTGCTTCTTTGCACTTCATTTCTTGTATCTTATTTTTCCTCCTCTCGGACTCAGGCCAATGATTTCAAATTGCTAGAGTTTTATAATGCAATAATGCTTGATTCATAAGATCTGCACTATTGAAATAATTATTTCAGATGGAATAATGAAACTTCTCGTGATATGAAGAAACATACATCTGAAGTGAGCGAAACTGCCATCCTCCTTTCGGCTTATTGTTATTCAGATGCACGGCGGTCTCTGTGAAATGAGATTGGTGGAGCTTCTGACCGTATTCTCCTAAAACTCAATGAAGAGATCCTCAGGTAAAAGTCCTTCCTATATTGAACCAGTTTTTTCGTTGTGGTGACCCTTATACACCACTCTAATCAATAGTATTACATATCTTCGGAAAAGGAAATAGCTCTTCACCATCCCTTATGTCTTTGGGGTACATAAGGGACTAAAGGCTGGTGAGTGAATGAATGAATAAGCAGCAATATCTTTTACATCCAGAGTCATAGATTTACTGTACTTAAAAAGCTACAGTGTATATTTTTTCTTTTTTCTTTTTTCTTTTTTCTTTTCCTGTGAGTGCTGTCCAGTATCTAAGTTAGAGAATTGGCTAGAGATTAAGCTCACATTCTTGTTCGTGGCACGCTCTTTCCATTACATAATGTATAGCTTTAACAGTTTATCCCAGGTTGGATTTGTATATGACTCTCTTTTGTTTATTTCTAGAATTTCTTATTAGTCTACATTGGAAGATATTCTTATGTTCTTCTGGTTTTATTCTACATTTGGAAATAAACTAGCTGCAGAAGTAGAGTAGTAGCTTGAAATTAATATTTGTCTTTGGTACCTGTGTTTGTTGTTGGCATCTCTACTATGTTTGAAAACTGCAACGCCATTCTAAGTTCCAGTAAGTTGTGATTTTCCAACTTGTGATCTTGCTGTATAGAGAGAATGACAGTTTTCCGCAGGAATCTTTGCAGCAACTCTTCTAACAGAGCAGTACTACTGAAGCAACATTTTATCACCACGCTATGCCGTATTGTACGGCGTAGGTGTTGGCTTCGTCACGTCTCTTTGGAATTCCCATCACACGATATCTCGGGCTAGTCAAATCGAAGGCACCCATCTTTGCATTGCACCGTAGTCCGTGGGGCTGCGCCGAAAAGCGCGAACTCCCAACGTGGCGTCATGTGGAGATATGGAGATATTTCCATCTCATGTTCCATTTCAGAGAAAAAGGTACGCGCGCTTTGAGAAAGGTTGCAGTATCTTCACCTCAATTTGCTCATCAATATAATAAATTAAAAGGGCCACGTCTTGTGCATGCTTAATTCATATCGTTTCCATTCCCCTTTTTCAGACAAAAAGCGTTGTAAGTTGGGCACTTGCTCGTAAAGTGTCTCGGTGCCCAACTTCCTTTCTTTTTTTTTCTCTACTTCCTCAGGCTTCCTTAAGTAGTAAAAGTGCACTTGCCCAGCGCTTTTGGCATTTATCAGGAGCTAAGAATTACGGGATCACTTGATCGATGTTGTCGTCCTTGTCAATGCAAATCAAAGTGACGGGTCAATGTCATTTTTTATCCTATCTATCCTCTCTTTCCAACAAACATGCACAGAAAAATCACCCTTCTAAAATCTAGTTTTACTTGCAGATTGTTGTTGTGAGATCAAAAGTGCCGTCGCAACATACTCGACCAGACCAGTAATTTTGCAGAAACTTCGGTTAGATCGAGCATATCTAACAATGGCACAACTTTAGATTGCGTTTGGTTCGGATATAAATAAAAAATAATTATTTCTGAAATAAATAACAAGTACGAATTAAAGTAATTTTGTGTTTGGTTGAGTATAGAAGTTGTACCAGGAATAAAAAAAAATTATATTCGGTAAATTAAAGAGGAATAAGAAAAATAGAGAGAATTAAAATTTATTAAATAAAATTAAAAAAAAATTAAATTTTATAAATTTAAATATCTTATAATTAAAGAAATTTAATTAAAAAAAAATAAAAAAAATAAGCAATAGGTAGAACAGCTGTTCCACCTAGGGTGGGATGGAACAGCTGTTCCATACTTAGTCTGATGAAACAGCTGTTTCATATTTATACCGGAATAATCTAGTATGGTGAAAACAGTTGTTTCTCCCATATAAGAGGGGGATAACCTCTTTATTTTTTTATATTCAATACCAAACACTGCCTTACCAAGTCCTAAACTTTTAACCTCTTTTTAAGATTGCAGATTAAATAAAATGCAAATTCTTTACAAGGAACATCATGTTATGTTATGTAAATCGCACACGATTCAACTAAGATCGAAAATATCTTTCTTCTTTGCTTATAATAATTTGGAGCCCTCTCTGTACCGAACAGGCTCTTAATGAACCACGAGTCCCCACGTGGACTCTGTCCTAACACAACAGCGAGCACGTAAAACACGTGGTGATGTGGGACTGCATAAGATACAATTTGTCACGGGTGTTCTGAGCGATGTTAAGACATCCCCACTCCTCCCAAACCCAACCACCTCTATTAGCTAGTCCAATTTATATATATAAATAAATAAATGCAAGTACAAGAGGAGATAATATAATTTTTGATAAAATTATATTTATATTTATATTTATACTTATATATTTTAATACGAATTTGATTGTGAATTTATATTGTACGTTAAACTTTTATTATCATATTTGCTTAAAATAAATTCGAATTCAGTTATGAGTCGAATTTTTATTCAAATTATAATACATATTAATATACAAGTTCACATTTTTATTCAAATTTTATATATCTATATTTTATTCAATAAAATTTAATATTTTAATAAATATAAATATAATTTTAAGTAAAATTTATGATAATATAAACGAAGAATGCAATTAAAAAATTATTTTGTTTATCTTTCTATAATATATATTAATATTTCTCTTATCTCTTAAGAGTGAAAACAGCTTTATAAAAAATCAAAAAATCATATTCGCATCCATGCATTTTTATATTTATTTTGGAATGCAAATATATGGACTTTTTTTAAAATAATTCTATAAATTTTTAAAATTTACAAAATAATTCTATATAAAAAAAAAAAAGTACAAATCTAATCCTACTTTTGTCAGCTCGGCGCCACGCTGGATAGACCACCTGAAGGCGGTGAATCGTTCACCACCTTCAGTGTTTTTGCTGAAGACGATAAATGATTCACCGTCTTCACAATAATCCTGTGAAGGTGGTGAATGGTTCACCGCCTTCAATGTATATACTAAAAGCGGTGAACCATTCACCGTGTTCAGTATATATACGTAGAATCAGAACGTATTGTGATTAATTTTTTTCGACCGCCGACATATTTTAGACCATTCTCATCCATAACTAATTGTCCATCCCAATGAACACTTAGTGACATGCGACGATTAGTCATTTCAACTACAAAAAAAAAATTTAGTACTACAATTGTGAGAGGGGACAATGAGAGCTTGAAGTGCTGATGAATTCAGCACTTCAAAATACTAATTTGAACTTCACAATAGAGAGAGCAACAGTGAGACCTCTCACTGTGAGATCTCTCACTGTAAGAGATAGACATGGACAGTGAGAGATCTGTCTCTCTCACTGTGAGATCTCTCACAGTGAGAGTAACCTTTCTCACTGTGAGATAACAGTGAGAGAGACAGATCTCTCACTGTGAGATCTCTCTCACAGTGAGAGAGACAGATCTCTCACTATGAGATCAGATCTCTCACTGTGAGCACAGAGAGAGATCCGTCTCTCTCATTGTGAGAGATCTCATAGTGAGAGATCTAGAGAGTGAGAAAGAGGGCGAGTGAGAGAGAGCTCTCTCAGTTAGAGAGAGAAAGGGACAGTAAGAGAGAGAGAGGGGAGAGATCTCTTTCTCAGTTAGAGAGAGATAGGGGGACAGTGAGAGGGAGAGAGAAAGGAAAGGGGGAAGAGGGAGAGAGGGATAACCTGCTAGGCGACGACGACGGCGACGGCGGGCTTCGGCTACGGCAACGGCAACCGCAACGATGAAGAGTAGGGAGAGGGGGAAAGGTACTGCGCGGGAGAGGGAAGAGGTACTGTGCGAATGTGAAGGGGAAAGAGAGGACTGCGCCGCGCGAGGGTTTAGTGGTGAAGAAGGCGCTGAACGATTTGGCGCTAGGTGCTGAATCATTCAACGCCTTTAGCGTTTACGCTAAAGGCGTTGAATGATTCAGCGCCTTTAGCATAAACACTAAAGGCACCGAATCGTTCGGCGCCTTTAATATAATTTTACAACTTACCCTGTTTTAAAAAAAAAAATAGCTAAGCCCTGCTAGGTGAAGGCGAACCGTGGTGAATGCGTTGAAGGCGGTGAACCATTCACCACCTTCAGCATGTATACTAAAGACGGTGAATCGTTCACCACCTTCACAGGGTTATTGTGAAGGCGGTGAATCATTCATCGTCTTCAGCAAAAATACTGAAGGCGAGAAACGATTCACCGCCTTCAGGTGCTCTACCCCGCGTGGCGCTGTGATGGCAAAAGTAGGGTTAAATTTGTAAAAAAAAATTACACAAAATTACTTTTTTACCTAACCAAGGTTAAATATTTAATCTATGATTAATTAAATTTTTTTAAGAGAGATAGATGATATGGATAGATATGAATAACAGTAGATTTTTGAAAGAATAAATATGAAAAGTTAAATTTTGTAGGGATATATTTACTATTCGACCTGTTTTTGAAAACTGTATGCAATTAACCCTATATATATATATATATATATATATATATATATATATATATATATATATATATATATTAAAAAAAAGAAATGCAATGCAAGAAAAGGGCCATCTAAAGAGAGAAGTTATTTTTTTTTAAAAAAAAAATAAAGCACTATTCATTTTATTTATTAAAAATATAAATTAAACTATAATAGTGAGATAATAGATCTATGCCAAAAAGTATAGAATTTTTTTTTTTTTTTTTTTTTTTCCCACATACACGCATCCAACGGTTCCAAACGTCAACATCAAATTAGGACAGAAATTAATACCGCTTAGCTGAAAATAAATTTGGCAATGCTACCCATATACTCCAAAAGGGAATGTATGATGCACATTTCATTCATCCAAGGATGGAGCTTTTTTTACTGGTCATTTCGATGTGATCAGTGAAATTCACTCTACCATAGGGTGGATGGGTGTAAGATGTACACCTCTAAGGGAGTGTACACTTATATATATCCAATAACTTTTCAAAAAATACTAGATGTACACTCCAAATAGGGTGTACATCCTACACCCACTCCATCTTAGAGTGGGTATTCATCTACTCGTCACATCGATGTGACGAGTGAAATTCACCCACCCCCGGATGGAGTGGGTGTAGGATGTACACCCCATTTGGGGTGTACACCTAGCACTTCTCTAAATTTTCCTCACTGAACCACCAATTGTCCCATCTTATTAATTAATTGTTGGTACAGTATATCAGCGATCGGTTCAAATGACCCACCACCAGTTAGCTAACTGTCAGTCTTTTAATTACGCACCCGATCCGATTAGAAGGAGAGAAATTCCATGACAGGCCCACGTGCAGTACTTTCAGCAAAATCTACACAGTCGCGTGGAGAAATTAATTAATAAACACGTGTTCCTCGTTCATCTTGTGAATCTATATACCCAACCATATCTCTTTATATAGCTCACTCTCCCAAACACCAAATGAATTCTCTCTCACACGCACACACATTAAAAGCAAACTCTTTTCCCTTTTTCCCTTTTTTTTTTTTTTCCCTTTTTTATTAGGAACGTGTTTAAGGTATTGTTAATAAGATAACCTCCATAATATAAAAGAGTATGTACTCTCCACTCTTATATATCATTAGTGCTCTTTAAACATAAACATGAGCTCTCTCTCTCCATATTCCTCACAACATTAATGTATAGTAATAATAGTTGCTCACATATATATTTATATATATATATATATATATATATATATATATATATATATATATATATATATATATATGCATGCTTCAATGTTAAGATAGAGTTCTAGAGAGGAAGTTCGAGAGTAGTATATAGATTAAGAGGAGTATAGAGAGAATGAATATGTGGTCCGACGATTGCGATACGGAGCTGTGCCTCAGCCCTGGTGGACTGCGGTATAGTCGCGCCTCGCGCTGCGTCGACGTCTCCGCCGGTTCAAGCAGGTATTATTGATTGTCACCACAATCATTTGATTATTATTATCCAATTAAGCTCAATCATTTATATTTGTAAGTTCTTATTAGCTAATTTTTAGTTGTTATTAAAAAAAATTGCTTGTAGAGTTTTTAACTTAAGGAACAACATTAATCGCTATATATATATATATATATATACCTTTCAAATTTTGAGATTAAATCAATAATTTTAATATGCAAGCTCAATCATTTTATGTTACAAAAAATGAAAGATTACTAGCAGAGTGCAGGACAATATTTGTGCAAAAAAAGATTAAGAGTCAAAATTACGCCACATATATATATATATATATATATATATATATATATATATATATAATATATATATATATATATATATATATATATATATATATATATATATATATATATAGTTCAATCTATGATGGATTATTCAAAATTGTGCATTGTGGTTATGTACCTCTAGTTGAAAAAAAAAAAAAAAAAGCATTATGATATTTTGATCAGATATTTAAAACTTATTATTATTATTATTATTATTATTATTATTATTATTATTATTATTATTGTAAGTTCATTTTTTTTTTACTAATTAATTGAAAACATTTTGTTTTATTAGAAGTGTCAAAAGACTCCGAAAAAAATTACCTCAGCAACAAGAAAAAGAAGAAGAAGAAGAAGAAGGGGAAGGAGAAGAGGAGAGGCCAATTACCTTCTTCTATGGAGATCAAATGTGTACTTGTGATGTCACAGAGATTCAGGTTAAGTTCTAATTAATCTCTATTAATTAAGTAACTCACTCACTTTATAAATTTTATTAGTTAGGAAATCGCCCAAAACCTATATAAAATAACTTGATATATATATAATTAATTACTTCGAATATTATTCATATAAAAATCACACAATCTGTGATGAAGTTTAACAACACTAATGAAATCATTTTAATAACTATTTTTTTACTTTGCCTATTGACAAAATTTTTTAGAAAAATAGATGTTAATTAAATCCGTAAAATTATATGAAATAATTGTTGTATTCTAAAAATCTAAGTTATTAAAGAACGGTGATTTTAATATTTCAATAATTCTTCTTCTGGGCTCGATATTTTTATAGGCCGAAATTAATTATGCGAGTAGTCTGACGGGACTCAAAATTAAAACCTCCTATGTTTGATATCATATAAAATTATATAGAATAATCGTTGTATTCCAAAAACTTAAATTATTACAAATTAATATTTGTAATATTTCAACAAAATCCAACCAATGCATGCATTCTCAACATTATCTAAAAGTTCAGTGAGATTAGTGATAATTATAGCTTAATTAATTATGGCTACTAAAAATTATAGAGCCAATATGTAAAAGGCTATTTTTTTTTTATTTTAACTAGTATCTGGTGGGCTCTCCATGCTCTGCTATAGTGACGTTTTTTTTTTTTTTTTTTTTTTTTTTTTTTTTTTTTTCTAGTCTAAATTATATTAGTGTATTATTTTATTTTTTTAAAAAAAAGAAAGAAAAATTATTATTAAGATGGAAAATGCTATGTGTACACCCCTTTCGGGGTGTACATCATACACCCCACCCATCTAAGGGTGGGGATGTGATGATGGGTCACTCGATGTGACCCGTAAAAAATATCGCCACCATTAAAATGGTGGAGGTGTATGATGTACACCCCTTCGGGGTGTACATGTAGCATTGCTCTATTAAGATAGTACTGGTGTTATCATTACTACTACTATGTACTATTATTAACATATTGTACTATATATATATATATATATATATATATATATATATATATATATATATATATATATAGAGAGAGAGAGAGAGAGAGAGAGAGAGAGAAAGAATGAATTAGGCTGGAATACTCGATAGCATCAAGTCATTGGTGCTATCAAATTTTTAGTTTTTGAATTAAGAAATGTACGATTAGGATGATAGATATTTTTTTTTTCATAGGCGCGAGCTATCATATGCATGGCGAAGCGAGAGGTGGAGCGGATGGCAAAGAAAGAGGAGCATTTCCACCGCAATCGTCGCGGCCCTCATCCCACGGCGCCCCCGACGTCGTCGTCCCTCGTGCTACCGCAACCGCTGAACGAGGGGCTATCGATGAAGCGATCGCTGCAGTGGTTCCTGCAGAAGAGGAAGAGCAGGTTTTACGATGAGTCGTCGATTTGCAGTAATTACTACCACCGCGACCGCGACCGCGACCACCACCACCACCACCACCAACACCACCTGCCACCTAAATAGACCCCCATGCAGTAGTGATCTGCTAAGATGTTGTTGTTGTTTTTTTTTTTTTTTTTTTTTTTTTTCTAGTGATAAGTTAATTTTAAACTATATAATAATATATGCATCTTGTATTGTGGATAAATAACTGTTAATTTGGCCCATTTATCAGGCTCTAATGGGCTGGGCCAAATCTACTATTTTTCTTGGGCCGAGATAGTTAGATTAAAGTGGGCTTTGT